>JACATO010001588.1:0-61433 GCA_018389105.1 Nautilus pompilius
CTTCAGCAGCAGAAGCAATTTATTTTCGAGAAAAATATAAGTCTGCCTGCCATGGTAACCCATTTTATAACGATGATAATGATGTGATAGGTAAATCATTGATACTTTCTTTGTGTGTTGTGAGGGGTGGGGGTGGCTAATGTTCAAATTACCTGTAACTTGGATTTTTGATAAACATAACTTTAATTTTAGAGTGACCACCAAAATACATAATTACAATTTCGGAGAGAAATTATCTTTTAACCTACTTTTGTTTTCTAAATTAAATATGTCAAGTTTAATAAAACAGAGTAAATGAACTTCATTTCATCGTCCAAGATATGCTAACCCTGATATCACCCTCTTCAAAAGATCTGAAAACCATTTTTTTAAAAAAAAAAATAACTGTTTAAGTCGTCTTTCTCCACACTCAGGAGGATCAAATGCTCTCTCAAAGCTGGACATATTTGTTGATGTGAATGGAGAAGAACAGATAACTACGAAAGCAAGCTCTTCTGGCAAATAAAACTTGACTAAGAAGAATTAACTGCCCCCAATTGGTCTGCTACAAAAGTGGCCATGAAGGTTTTAATCAAATTTTCCTTTGTTAACCCATTAGAAAATGGGTTTCACTTTAACTCATCAGGGAAGATCTGGTGCTTTATTTGAGAGATGTTTAAAGACAATTTTCTTTCCTTTTTTCCTTCTCAGGCTTCCAACTGAAATAAATAATTGAAGAATGCTCAACTGGCTATTTGGAATTTTTTCCTAGTCAGTAGTCTTTGTTCTTCCCCACTTCTCTATCTGTTGCTTACATTTTGAAAATAAATACATCTTTTGTCCATTGCCTCAATGCTGAATTCCTCTGATTGAACCATGCCTAAAATAGAGCCAAAGGAAAAGTGGAAATGACAGCATGACCAGGTCCTTTGCTTTGATTCTTGCTCAAATTATCTCCACTGTTATTGTGAGGCCACTGTTCAGATGAGCTGACCACTCTGGTCTACAGAGATTGAGCAAGGTGCTTTGTTACCTCAGCAGATCCAGACTGGTCAGGAAGTTATCAGTGAATAGGGGAGTGCTCCCATACAGAATTTCAACAAGCTCTCTGCCTCACAAAAGCAATTTGACCTTATTCAGATAGAACTCAAATTTACCAAGTCTGACTCATGGTTGACACTATATTTTCAGATTAGTCTTGTAAAACAAAATGTGTGGTCTCAGATATCATTGCTTTTACCAAGTCATAATTATTTTTTTTTTAAAAGATAGATATATTCAAACTGTGATCTGACATTTTTCTCCTTTCCAAAGCTGTCTCTTTACAATACACTAACTCATATAGTTAGTTGATGCTTTTGTTGGTTTGAGAACAGATCATTCATCCTGTATCTACAGGATATACAGAAGCTACATTTAATAAAGTGGGTTTTGTCAAGTAAATCCTGCAGTTTTGTTTTTAATAGAATTATGATGAGTTTCCAAATAAAAACAAACAAAATACAACAATGAATGAAGACCACAGAGTCAAAACTCCTCATGATAAAGACTGAAAGTTATTGGTGATCTGCTATCTACAGAGGTTAAATGGTCAATTTGGACATTTCTGTCCACCTTATTAACAGTAACTAAACTCTGGTAAATCTATGCTTTTGTTCATTCCTTGTTGCCATCAGCAGAATTTAAGGAAAAGTTCTTTTATACATTTCTATTTATGGGATTGGGCTTGAACTGCAAATGGCTATTATTCCTTTCTGTGATGCTGCATATATGGTAGAAAAGAGGAAGTTTTATATTCTTAATTGTTTAATGCAAAAGTCAGAGTTAATAGCAAATCCCTGATTACAAATGTTTCAGTTTAGAAATTGTTTTAGATTTCTGGTTAACCAACAAACTACTAGTTATGCCTATATGCTTTTTATGAATTCTATGGGGAAAAATGAGTTAACCTAGTAAATGTGAAATAATTTTGGCAATTTGCTTTCATGTTCTGGATCTGAATGAATAAATTCTATTTTCTTCTGTTCCAAAAATTGTACGAGATATCACAGTAGTGAAGGTGAATGTCAGTATTTCTGCTGAAGCTACAATTCTGAAATGTTAAGAATGTTAAACAACATTACAGACTGAACAGGTCAGGGTTAGAGGAGACCAGGGCAGCTTATGCCTGTAGCAACTAGCCCTCTGCTTGCTCTTACTTTTTTAAAGTTCTGAAATTAAATAAAACAGCAAGAAGGAAAAAAAAAAGGTAATACAGCTAATAAACTTTTTATCTACTTTATAGTTAATTTCTCAATCTTCCTTCAAATTGTTAAGAACTTTCTTAAGAATTAGACATTGCTGATTAATGCAGATGTAGCCAACCTGCCATTTTGTAAAATAATAAGGGAGTAAAATGACAACTGTTGGTTCCTGTAATTTCATGTGATATTTTAATTGGTTTGAAATCTGATATAGTGGTTCATGAATGGAGATTGAGGTTTGAATTTTAAAAATCTCTTCTCTGGTCCAGTATGGTATGAGTTTATTTCCTAACCCAGTACAAAGAAGCTAGTATAATTACATGTAGACACTTTTATTCATGATACACCTTTTTTTTTTTAATTAGTGGTTAATAAGGTTGCAACCAAAGACAGCTGTCTTTCTGCACACAATGGAAAACTCTGTGTGGGGTATGGCATGTGTGTGTGTGTATAAGAAAGTAGATTCATATATAAAGATGTAAACACTAGTTTTACCAGGATTTCAGTCTTACTTTGCATATTGCATGATACTGTACACATTAACCCTGTTATACATACTTGCAACACACAATTTAGTCACTTAGACTATCCTTAATGATAGCCTGGGTGTGGAGCGAAAAGGCGCTTTGCCAGTGAGGATATATTTTTTATAGACGTGGTGTTCTTTTTGACTCACAAGCAAAGAACTTGTCAAAACAGGTGAACTAGAACACACACAAAGTTGCCTAATTCAGATTTCCTAAGTGGTGACCCCCTGAACACCTGTTTGAAGGCTCTGAACCTACTCATTCTTTTAGCTTTGATCATATAAGGTATGATAGATTAGCAAAACACAGCCATTATAGACTTCGTCAATGTCATAGGAGTTTAGTTGTTGTTGTGTCTGTCCTCTCACAGGGAACCTGGCTCAAATTGAAAGGGTTGCAGTAAATACCACTAAATTTTTAATGTCTGTACTATTATCCCCCAAAGAAGACAGGTTTTGTGATTACCGAAACAGTCTTGTCTTTTGTAATCTGATCGATCAACAACTAACAGGAAATCTTAACAAAAAAACATAACAAAAACAAAACTTTTGTAATTGGGAAAAGATTTGACATCAGTCAATGTCGGCCACATCTTCCCAACAACTATTGTTTCTACGCAAACTGTGGTAAAATACATTTAAGATTAAGAAATATTCCTCTATAAGTTTACATTGTGAACTTTGTTGATGTCCTAAGCAAAAATGCTTATGTAAAAATCTACTTTAATTTCTAGTCACTAAATATTAATAAAAGTAATAAATAATAACTTTGTTGTTGTTGTTTTAAAATCTAAACTCTCCCTGAGCATTCATTTTCCTTTATTTATTTTGTTGTTTTCTGTTAATATAAACCACATCAAATTCCTCTATTCCAAGCAACATTACAAGTAATTACTTTTGCTGGTCAACTTCAGAAACGCTGAAAAAAATCACAAAAAACATTTGGCTGGTCTCTGTAGCACCAGAATCATAATATTTAATATGTTAATTTATCTCCTGATGGCTCTGCAGATAACTAGAACATTGGTCAAATTACAACACCAACCAAAAAGACTCCACAGCCAACAAAACGGCAGCTAAATGATTGACAGCAACAGGGTTAGGTAATTCCTATAATTAATGTTTGTATATAATAATAATAATAATAACCAATAGAGAGATGGTACTGTTAGAGTTTATTTAAATCTTAGATGAAAAGCACTAACTTCTGGTTATACTAAAAGAGATGCTGCAGTAATTTACATTAGAAAAAAAAAAAAAGGGAGAAATTATTAATTTATTGTAACCATTCAATATTGGAATGTACTGATTACCTGTTTGTCTTTCAACCCTAGTACCTTTTTCATCATGGAATACTACATTAAATTTTAAGTTCTTGTATGCTTACAATCATTTTGCGAATGTTTATGTTCATCTGTGAGAATGGTAAGAAGTCTTAAGTGGCATTCTTTCATTTTTGCACTCATTTTGAACGAACAGCAGCGCATCATGAGATCGAAACAAAATTTTAAAAGCATCTGGAAATTTATTTGTTTTCTGTAGTCATGTGATATTTGCTCTAGTTAATTAAACAAAGTGATTACATTTACTGCATCATGCAAGATCTGTGTAGATTATGACGGCATTTATCTATTGCCACGATAAAATTAAAGACTGGTAAAACCTTACATCAGAAAGTATTAGTATGTAGTCATTTACTATGATAGCTATTTGTTATTAAGTAAGAAATTATTAGATTTTATGGTAAGTGTTTTGATGTAAAGATTAACATAGAAAGCTGAGGTCTTGAATGGATGCATTACGCCAACTCAGGGTCTAGATTTTCACTTCGGTTATACCAAAACTTATTTAAGTATTCCCGCACACAAGCCAGGGAGCAATATTATCCATACTTTGTCAGCTTCAAACATTAGAAATATTTAATTTCAACGTTATTTTTCCAAGGTTAACAGATACCTGCTCATCGAGATGTGCGGGATAATCACAGAAGGTTATTTGATATTGCATAACTGTGATTAAACTGAAACAGCCCAGATCATGAGATATTGCAGGGCTTGTATATCATTTTCTGATTACTGATGTGAAAATCAAAATGAGATTTTGTCAACCTGCTTATCTGATGCTGCTTTTATCACATTGCCTTCCTGAGGTTCGCAGAGCTCAAGAATGGTGATGGTGTGGGACCAAGCAGGTTGACTTAACTGACACAACAGCATTCCTTCAGAATTACAATTCCCTGATCTCTCTAATGTATGCTGAACACTGCCAACTTCATGGAGATAGGTTCCTACTAGAAATCTTCTGCTTACAGGAGAAAGAAAGCCCCATGTCAAATGGGCTGGTACAATAGAGTCAGAAGATCCACAGCTGTGACTAGTAGCCAAATACAGTTTAGTCTCAAGGTAACCATACTAATGCAGGTGTACTGCATTCCAAACACTAGTCTGCCATCCATCTTTGTAGGCAGGTTCATCTTGGTACAGTATGTATGTGGTCAAGGAGCTTAAAAATTAGTGGTTTTGATTACCGCCATTTTTTTTTTTTTGCTGCTTTTCTTACAATTTAGACTTTATTCACTTATTAGAAAATTTATCTTGGCTCTTTACTAGATCTATTGGGCTCAAAAATACATTCCTATATTAATTAATTATAGTGATACTAACAACTAATAGTTTTCTGATTGAAGCCAAGTTCTACTTAGCATTTATTTTTTAAAAATAAATTATTATTGAAATTTTCTAGTGTTAGTATCATTTCAAATGTTGATAATTATTTGTCTTTCATAGGTATTGTATAATTCTCATCGTTTATAAATTTTATATGTACATTTATAGATTTAACAATTTTTATCATATATATAGACATTTTTACTAATTATT
The DNA here is from genome assembly GCA_018389105.1 of Nautilus pompilius. Classification (NCBI taxonomy): domain Eukaryota; kingdom Metazoa; phylum Mollusca; class Cephalopoda; order Nautilida; family Nautilidae; genus Nautilus; species Nautilus pompilius. The sequence goes on from JACATO010001588.1 coordinate 5,628, forward strand.
AGTCTCTGTGCATACATAAGAGTTTTCTGGCAGTTATTAGTCTTTTTTATATGTTTAGAATTTCTACTGATTATTGGTCTTCTATACATAAGAAGTTATTTTACATTTAATGTGTTACAAACATACAAAACTAAGTTTAGAAATTAGTTCTACTACAAGGGTGATGGCAAAAAGACTGAAATTCAATAACATAACTGCTATTAACCATTTTAACTATTAATATACATTAATACAGTTTTTGTTCTAATAATGTAAAGTTTAACCAAACAGTTTTAAGAAGAAGATGATACAGGAAATGTATAAAGCACAATAACACCTGTTACAGGTAACATACATAACTGTACTAATAATTTCCTAAAATTTAAATGTCATTATATAGTCCTGAATAAATAATAATAATAATAATAATAATAATCTTAACTATATTGAAATTTAAATGCAAATAATGTTTTCAGTTAAAAATAAAGAAATGAACAGGGTACATTTTGTAGAAGTTTGAAGCAGAAAGAGAGAGAAAAATCAAGGAAAGCATATGATTGGAAGGGTTAGGGTTGATTAAAGTCAATTAGATTCAACAGAAAAAGTGTTCTTAAAAAAACTAAAGGAAGAAGAAAAATTCTGTCCCTGAGCCCTGAAAGGTTCCGAGTAGCTGGCCTCTGTGTGTGTGTGTGTAGAAAGCAGATTTGTTAATGAGAAACAGCTATGGGAATATGAGATTGGAATGGTTATAATGAATTAATGATAAGCAGTCGATATCAGGTTGAAAACTGATAATCACCAAGAAAGCATTGTTTGAGAACAACTGTAAAGTGGCTCTGATTCATTCCAGTTTGATATGGATGCCAACTGAAAACAGAAGTTCGGTATTTCTAGACTGATGCGAGGTTTCTGCTTGTGATGTAAGTCAGAAACTGGTAAAAGTTCTGGCTCTCACAACTCAAGAACTACTGTGGATTGAAGGCTCCATTTTCTATCAGACAGGAAATGATGAAGAAACCGATAGTTAAACAGTGATTTTTAAAGAGTTTTTGGTATATTTATAATATCCTACAGATGCCATGGCCTTTTTGGTGAGATGTGAATGTAAAATATTTAATTAATATGAAGACTGAACCTAATTTATATTCTTTAACAAGCTAGGCATGGAGAAATATAGATTATGGAATTTTATGAAAGACTAAGGAATCAGGTTTATCTTTGTTGATAATGAAAATATTTCTATATATTTTTAGCAGCAATTTCTATGTAATGAAATATGCACACCATATTATTATTTTCAAAACCAGTAAAGTAGGCAGGCGATTTATATTTATACTTTTTTTTAAAAAATTGTAATATCTAGTTCTTTAGAAATCTTAGACCAGGTGAGCCAATGATTTCTTAACAGTACAATGGGTTTATGGATTGCTTCAGTGTCAAAGTTCCCATAAAGGTGCCAGGTTATAGGTTTCTTTAATACAAGGAATAATGCTCGTCCCTGGTAATCAACACAAATTTCATGCGAACACCTGGGTGTGTGAGTTTGTAGTGTAGAAGCTGCTGCCCACAAAGCAGTAGTCACACTTAGTGTGACCTGGCGTCAAGGAATGTCCGCAAAAGACCAAACAACTTAGTACCTCTGCACTCCACGAGTATAAGGAACAAACGAGGCACATAAACATCAGCTCTGCTAACAGAGTGATGTAAAAAGATTCAAATTCAATAGACGACATATCTGTTACCAATAACCTTCTCCAAGTCTTTTGTTAATGTTCGTGCTTCCTCTTCCTGTTCCATAATGAAACAACCATTATAGATTTTTAATTTTTTAACAGTAACCACAAAAGCAAGCAATAAATTCTGTCCTTCACTCATTATCAGCAGATGATGTTTTTCACTGTTTATGCCGCATGTCTTTCATGCAACGGTGTACTGCTGGGGACAAGATAATACACCTAAAGAACTCTCCTGTCTCTGGGTTGGGGGTTGATCAAGTGCTTTGTGTAATTTAATCAATATAAAAACATATTGCATGCTTGGCTACAATAAAAGGTAGAGCGGAGATATGCCAAGGGAATAATAATACCTTTGTTAAGAGCTCTTAAGTGAACAGCGCTTTTCATTATGTTGGTTAAAGGGAGAAAATAAAAGGTGTTCGTGTGTACGTGTGTATGCATGTGTGTGGGAGAGGAACAGTGGGTAACTGGCTGATCAGACAATGATTGTATTTAACATGAAAGCTGATAGTGAAGATGAGATATGATTGCTCTTCTTTTAATTAGAAAAAGTAAAAGAAAAAATAATCTTTTTTCTTAATATGAATTTTAATAATTTAAGTTTTGCACTAAAGAGAATGAATGCATTAGATCTGAGATGATTAGACTAACATCTAAAACGATCATGAGATTTTATAGTGTTATAAATTAAAAAAACAACAAAGGAAATACAAACAATCTGGACTGTATGGAAGACATTCCCTCACAAAAATCTTACCACACTAGAATGTAAATAAAAGATACTATAGTTACTTGCTCAAATAATTAAACTACCTTCTAATATTTTCTAACAGAAAAACTTATCCCAATGATATTTTTTCGAAAGTAATGAAAAAGAGACTGACATAAAAAATAGGTCATTCCAGTCACATGATACACACGTGATTACAAGTTGTAAGAACAAGTACAAGTCAGAGGAAGTCGTATTCTGCCGACAGCTATGTGATAAACAGATTGCTCCCAAAAACTTTGAAAAAGAGCACATACTTGGACAAAAGTACATTGGTAGAAGCCATAAGACAACCATTAACATGGGTTCTGTGCCCGAAGTCAACACAATGGAAATATCATAGTTTTAAGATGAATATGGAACTAAAAACCCAACATTTGATCACAAATGTGGCAGAACATGTTCAGGTGGCCTCGAGAATCACCAGGCAGTGTCTCCACATCATAGAATGCAACACAAGCGGTAACATGTAATGACAGTTGCCAACTGCAATGGGTAATATATATGTTACTTTGTGAAACACTATCACTTTTTATATGAATCCACATTTTCACAGTTTTCAGACACATGGATGTGGCACTTTTAACAGGAATTCTCAGTAAAACCATCTGCAAGCTGCCACAAAATATGTTGGTCTGTTTGGTGTGGGGTGCAATTTGAGCCAACGAATGATCACAGCTGGTGGTCTGTGACAAAACTATAGTTTTATTCGGTGTATCAGCATCCATTAAAAGGGACTTATGTGATGTAAATATAATATGGAAGATCTAAAACATCATGACTCTGCTATGGCAATACCAGTAGCTGGATATGAAACCTATTAAGCGCGCATGCTATTCTCAACTTATCTCTGCAAAAATGTCTGCATGAACCCACATCCTGGAACTCCCTGATACAGATGGTTCAGTGCCAAGAATAGACTGCAGCAAAGTAAAATTGTAGGCGTTGTCCACACAATCTGTCAGTGCATTGCTGCTCTATATAAATCCAAGGGCTGCACACAAACTATCAACTTTCTTTTGTGTACTGATGTAAACAAATATGGCTTCTTTCAAACTTGGCTGTCTATATACTTATGACGTGTGTGTGTGTGTGTCCAATATGATTGACTCCCTCACTGGAAATTTAAAGTTAAAATAATAAAAACTACTGTGATGATGTTTGTTGTTTGCTAAAACTGTTAGTCACCAATTCCAGACAAAGAAGCAGGAACATAATTAGCATGGATTACAGATTATCGTCATACATATCATTATGAATTCTTTTGCTGAAAACTCACTCCCAAATATCTGACCAATTGTGGTGTCTAAATGCTTTCAAATCACCAAATGCCTTTGTAGTTTAAAAAAGAGAAGAAAAAAGTCTGTAAATTAACAGATTAAATGCCATCTTTATTCATGTTTTGCCTTTTGATGTTATATTGTCAAATCAGGTGTTAATGCATTCAGACATGCAAGAGTACAAAACACAAAAGCTTTTAGTAAAAGATGAAAATCATTAAAATCTTTTGTTTCTCAGAAACTTGCAAAGTGAATCTCTTTTGTTAGCTTTTTAAAAAATGTTCTATTATCTGCTCATCAACAACCAAAAAATAATTTTAAATTAGCACTTATCTGGCTTTTCTTGCTATAGACATATCAGATAAAAGAGGGTTAATAAGATGAAGGTGTTAAATCTACACACCTATTTGTCATCATTTTACACTACTAATAATATTCGACTTTGAACTTGATTTTTTTTTGTTTTATAAGATTGATTTGTACAAGTAATATACAAGTTCACTTTTCCTCATTTGAAATACTTTTGTGAAGATAAATAAACCTATTAAAAACTATAACTTAAGAGTGTGCATTAATTTGAAGTTATCTCAAATTTTTCTTCATTATAGTATTGCTTGAGAAGATCTTAGTAAATTTAATAACAATGTCTGAATATGCATGAAAATGTAGATCATTTGTTTATGCTAGGAGGTTGGCTGGCTCTCTCTTCCACACACTCTTTATCACACACTCATTTTCTTTCATATACACTCTCCTTCACATTATTTTTCACACTCTCTCTCGTTCCCTCACACACACACACACACTTTCTCTCCCCCCCCCCCCCACCACACACCTTCTCTCTGTTTCCCTCACCACACATGCTTTCTCTCTCTCTCCCCCAACATAACACTTCTCTCTCTTCCTCTCCCCCCCACACACTTTCTCTCTCCCCCCACACACAATACTTTCTCTCTCTCCCCCCCCACACCACACACGCTCGCTCTCTCTTTCCCCCTCACACACACATACTTTTCTCTCTCTTTACAACACACACAACGCTTTCTCTCTCTCCCCCCCCACACACACACTTTCTCTCTCTTCCCCCCCCCACCCCACACACTTTCTCTCTCTCCTCCCCCAACACACCTTTCTCTCTCGCTCGTCCCTCTCTACCCCACAAACTGCTCTCCCCCCCACACACACACTTTCTTCTCTCGCCCCCCCCACACACACAACCTCTCTCTTTCCCCCCCACACACACTACTTTCTCTCCTTTACCACACCAACACACTCTTTCTCTCTCGCTCCCCCCACACACACTCTTTCTCTCTCTTCCCCCCACACACACACACTCTCTTCTCTTTCTCCTCTTCCCCCCCTCACACACACATCTTTCTCTCACACACTCTTCTCTCTCCCCCACACACACTCTCTCTCTTTCCCTCACACACCTCTTTCCTCTCTCTCTTTACCACACCCACATCTTCTCTCTCTCTTTACCAACCACACAACTTTCTCTCTCTCTTTACCCACACACACAACAACTTTCTTTCTCTCTCTCTCTCCTCTCTCTTCTCGCCCCCCCACACACACACTTTCTCTCTCTCCTCCCCACCAACACACACACTTTCTCTCTCCTCCCCCAACACACTCTCTCTCCTCCCCCACAAACACACTCTTTCTCTCTCTCCCCCACACACACTTCTTTCTCTCTCTCCCCCACACACACACTTTGTCTCTCTCTCCCCACACACACACTTTCTCTCTCTCCCACCCCACACACACACAACACTTTCTCTCTCTCCCCCCACACACACACTCTTTCTCTCTCTCTCTCCCCCCACACACACTCTTTCTCTCTCTCCCCCCACAACACACTTTCTCTCTCTCTCCCCCCACACACACACACTCTTTCTCTCTCTCCCCCACACACCAAACTCAGCTTTCTCTCTCTTCCCCCCACACACACACTTCTTTCCTTCTCTCTTCCCCCCACAACAACACACTCTCTTTCTTCTCTCTCTTCCTTTCCCCCCACACACACACATTTCTTTCTCGCTCTCTTCTCTCTCCCCCCCCACACACACTCCTTTCTCTCTCTCTCCCCACACACACACACTTTCTCTCTCCCCCCTTCTCTTCTCCCCCCACACACCACATTCTTTCTCTCTCTCCCCCCCACACCACACATCTCTTTCTCTCTCTCCCCGCCCCCCCCACACCACACTCTTTCTCTCTCTTCTCGATCCACCACACCACACCAATTCTTTCTCTCTCTCTCCCCCACACAACACTACTCTTCTCTCTCGCTCCCCGCTCCCCCCACACACACATTCTTTCTCTCTCTCTCCCACCACACACACACACTTTCTCTCTCCCCCCCACACACACATCTTTCTCTCTTCTTTTCTCTCTCTCCCCCCACACACATCTCTTTCCTCTCGCTCCTCCTCTCTCGCTCCCCCCACACACACACTCTTTCTCTCTCGCTCCCACACTCCCCCCCCCACACACCATTCTTTCTCTCTCTCTCTCCCCCACACACACATTCTTTCTCCTCTCTCCCCCACACACACACTCTTTTCTCTCCTCTCTTTCACACACAAACAAACAGAAGCAGATTTAATAACCTGTCATAGGAACATTAAAAAAAATAGTCTGCTGGAATTCAGTAGCAAAATAATATTAGAGAAGATAATTCCCATTTTATTGAAATCCCAGTAAATTATGACCTCAGGAAGCCATTCTTATCAAACAGCTGACTTTCTGGCAATAATGAAATCTAGTCAGTTGGCTGCTCTCTAAAATTGAAACTGATGACATTTCTGCATCTTTAGCAATTTTTCGCATGTACTTATTGACAATGAACTTCCACCTGAATGCAGCCATTGAGCAGCTCCAATATTTCCTCTTCTTTTTTTTTTACATATACAAAATAAACAAATAAAAGAATTTATAGCTGTTCTTTAAAAATCAAAAAAGTAATATCACCACAAGAAAGTTTTTTTTCATAGTAGGCATAATAAAAATATATCTGGCATGGTAGGTTATCCAGTGTTGGCAAACATAACAAACTCAGTCTGCTTGCTCACATCACCTACCATTATTAGTACTGATGCCATTTAAAAACCAAAGTCTTAATTCTGGATTAATTTCTTTAATTGTGCATATGTTATAGGGCTTACTCACTGATTAGGTAAGAGGGTAAACAAACAAGACTCCCTATAAACTTTGTAATATAATGAACACTGATGAACAAGCTAGTGAGAGTAGAGATTTCTGATGCTGTCAACTCTTCAGCTAATAATGGTTCCTAAGCAGAAATTACACAAAATGAAAGCTAAAATAAATTCTTCTATCAGTAATCATCATTGATGCAGCAGTATAACTTATACTTTGGCAGTAATACACAATTCTGCATGACTTAGCATTTGTCTCTTAATTTTACTGTAAATTCATTTAAGCTATTGTCAAGATTATGGTTTTAAATTCCATTCACGGAGGGTTAACCTGGCATGTGGTCAGCCTAGATCTGTGAGGCCCAACCTGCCATACACAGTATTAACAACAAGAATTAGAAAAATACAAGAGCTCTACAAACTTTTTAGTATAGAAAAAACAAAACCTTCACAGGTTTCCCAGAGTTCAATAGAGAACTTATCATTTCAGCTATTAGGTAGTAAGATACTCTCTTTTAACTGTCAATCAGGAAGGCTACTTATCAGGCTCTCTTAGCTGTAAAAACGGTATCCAACAGATGACCTTCAAAAATACATACATACATATATATTTATATCCCCATATCTTCCTTAAGTACAGACATCGGTTTACCAAAGACATAATGATAACATTGTTAAAGTTTTAAATTAATAAAATTATTTATTTCTGTGCCTTTTAATAAACATTTAAAAAAAATTTTAAGTGTAATTCTATACGACTAATTAAAAGGTATTTTTTACATTGCAGTTGAAAATTAAAAATTAAGTCCGAACTTTCATGGCAGCAAGCCATGTGGTTTGTTTATCTAACTCCTGCACATCACCTCACTACAAAGAATTAAAATTCAAGGTGTGCAGAGGTACACACAGGTGTGATTTATGACTTTAGCTACATACGATATGTACAGAACCATAACACACTTGTTCGTTGTTCTTGACTTCATCTCAATCACTGATCTATCATTGGAAGCAGGTTTGCTGCTGTTCTGCTGTCTGTTTGTTACCAAGGAGACTCTGAATTGACTAAAGATCATCTCTCTCTATTAGTTTTCACTCAGCTGTTTGAAAAAGCTTCAATGAAAAAATACATTTATCCATACATGTAGTCCTGCAGGCAGGTTTTTCATGCCAGATCCAAGTGTTGGATGTACTGTTGCTAAATTCAGCATCTACGCTGTTGCAATAACTATTCTTAGATATTTCTTAGGCTTGGCTCTTGTATAAATAGAGCGGTGTTGGGGTAAAGCTTACTTAGTCAAACAAAGCAGTTTACTAATGGCTTGACTCTAAAACATCATCTGGACACATGTGCAGCAGATAATACTGCATGCAAACAGACATTATGCTGGTCTTTACAGTTTTAACTGTACTGACATAATAAGGAATGAGCTGAGCTCACAAATTTCGCTATTGTTTTTCCAACACACAAACAGACAGATTTTGTACAATTAAGGGCCCAGTCTGAAATTAGAATATGGAAGAAGGAAAAAAAGAAAGGAAAGTTGAGTAAATAAGAACTTTCAGCACAGATGTCATATGAAAAGAACACCTGGTCATGTTTTATGTTTTCACAGCAGGTGACCTGTTGTTCGCAGAGGTTTTCCTTCACAGGTAAAAGTAATGACAACAACAAAATCCAACTTTCTGGCTATTAATAGTATTTTCTTATGTGACATCTAAATGTTTAATGACAGTTTATCTATTAATAAAGTCTCACCTAAATGGTCCATCAGATTTTTACCTGGAAGGATGAGAAGCCAGTCAGAATTCAGTACTAATTAGCAGCAACGGGCTGTCTATTGCTGGCTGTCAGCTTACAAAACCAGACAGTTCAGTCAATATATTTAAAAGAAACACACACACATGTTTTTACAGGTGATTTTCTAAGGTTGCAGGTAATTATTACCTCCCTTAATTGTAGAATTCCCCATTATTTTTAAAACATGGATTATCTATTAAAATCCAGTCACTGCAGATTATCCTGATTTCCACCTGACCATAGTATCAAGTTCAGCATCACTGATCATGCCAGCTGCCTCACTCAAAACATGAACATCAATGAGACAGTGCAGATTTTTATGTATATCTTATAAATTTGTGAAAGCCACAATTTAACAAACTCTGCTATTTATGATTCAATTTCAGTGCTACACTTACCAATCAATAATTTTCAATAATACATGAAAGAAATAATTAAATACTAGGGCTGTCATTCAATTGAAACCAAGCTAAAATAGCATTGCCATAATGGTTTATAGCCAGGTCTTATCTGAATATCCCTGGTATTTGTATGTGAATACATCGGAGACCATCATCTTCTGAAGCTCTTTTAAAATTAAAGTAGAAAAAATTTGCACCATACATATGCCTACACAAATATGAGCACATTGTATCACAGTGCAACACGTCCTTTGTGTTCTTCACAGAAAACCAACAGCATCAGCCATATCTGCTTAAAAATATCTAAAACTTCAATTTAACAAAATTTTCTTGAAATTAATAAAGATGAAAATTGTGTGTTTAATAGATTTCTAAGTTGACAGATAAGCAGCCCTCTCCATAGCCATGTCAAAAACTTGGAGATTCTGCGGTATTTCTCTGCTTACCTAAGGCCGTGTTACAGGCTGTTCAGACTATGGGCACAAAGTCAACGTTAGATTCTCGAAATTCTCACTGCTTACCATCCATCTAATGGCCAGTATTGTCACAAAGTTAACTGAAGAGGATGTCACTACTCTAGCAATGGTAAGCCTTCAACAACGATGCCACTCACAACAAGAATGTGCTGTGTTACTTGCCCCATTCACACTCACCACAAGACCTTGTCGACATTCCAGATACAACAGAAACAGTCCAAAGAACAGTCTAATGTCTTCTTCACTAACTTAGCTGCAGTGGATGCGTCTAACACAGGAACCCTTTTCGTCCAATAACACTAACAGGCCGCAAAAGGTTTGGCTAGATTCTCGAATATTGGTGGCATGCACTCTTCTTGGACGAGTCGGCATTTCAACAGTTCATGTCGAGAGGTCACGCCTGAGGTTGGAGAAGACCTAAGACCTTCAGAGCTGGTGTCTTTAGTCTGAGATAAGGTGTGAAAGTGTCAGGATGTATGGCTGCTAACACAGTTGAAAGACAGAGATGTTGTTTGTTAAAGGACATCTCAGTCTGGTCAGGTATGCTGCCATTTTAAAGACACATTTCTATGATTGTACCAATGCCCCTATATTCTTTGGGTAAATTGCGCTAGATGCCACATCTGTTGAGTTCAGAAAATAAATCAAGGCAATAGCCTCCTTCCCTGGGTGTCCCAAAAGCTCTGATATGAATCCATACAAACTCTTGCGAGAACACAGTCAGACTGTCAGCTGAGAGCAACCTTCTCATATCCTGCTAATGTGGTGAATTAAAGGAAGCTCTCACACAGATATGAGAGTAATTGGACCAGATTATAATACAAAATCTTATTAATTTATTGCTGAAAAAAGAACAAGGAATTTTTGTGCTACAATCAGATAATAACATTAAAATTTCACTGTATTGCTTGTCTTTATTTGTTGTTTTCCACAGTAGAATAATATAGTTGTAATAGCAACAAATGACCAAATTATTAGAGCAGTATTATACCCATTTGGAAAGAAGATTGGTAAAAGTTAATGTTGTAAATTAAGATTACAGATAAAATGGTGTATAGAGAATCATCATGGGGATAGCTTAGTGCTTACAATATAAAAAGTACATCCTAATTAAGTACTAACTAAACAAATCAGTGTAATGCTCTCTAGGTAATAATGCTTAATCAACGGACTAGTAAGGAAAGGCTAAAATTACCAAACAGCATACCAACATTTTTCAAAATAGCTTCTATTTTTTTAAAATGCATTCTAAAGTATTAATCCTTTTAGCTTTAAACATGTACCGACAACTTCGTAACTTTTGGGGGGGGGGTGCTTGTTGTTATTCATAATGTTTGTAGAGTAAGGAATATATATTTTTTTTCACTTCTCTGGCAAATTACTGTTCCACTCTTTTACCCAAAATAACTCGGACGCTCTCAGCAGCAACTGGGTTTTGCTTTCTTTATTCAATTCTAGGTTTCAAACAGCCACTCAAGCTGCACAAGTCCGTCCCTGTCGCTGCTGAGGTACAGTGATGTCTGCGGGGTAAACGACCCTGGGCAAGGTGTGCTACCAGTAAGCCATGCCACAAGGATCCCAGCACTTCCAACTGCAGCAAGGAAATCCATACTAGAGGTTTTCATTTTTAGATGTGGGAGAAAACTGGAAAGTCCAGAAGAAAGCAACCCGCCGGCTGGTGGTGGGAGGCGTGGCAGACTGGGGCCAACCATCAGACTTCTGCTGCGCAGCCTGACAACTGTTTTCTGTTTTTCTTCATTTATTTCAGAAGTAGAAATGTTTGATCTCCTTTCTACTTTTAGAATTTTTTTTCCAAGAAATTTTCACAAAAGATTTTTCTCTCTTTATCCTGCTATTTAATAATTTGTATTGCTAGGTCAAAAGCCAAAAAAAACAGAACCTCACCTGAAGGAAAGGTATTACGCTTTGAAATTGTAAATCAGTGATTAACTGCATAATACAATAAAAGTACACAACATGCAAAATAAGGTGATGGTAGTAAATCACGTATCTTTCACCCTTAATTAATCTGTAGTAAAATGGATTATGTCAATTCTTTAAAAATTTTAAGTATAGGGGGACCCTGGGATTAGTTGGTTCAAGGGCAAATTGTTACAGCTCCAGTAATTCCTAATTAAATGTACAGGTGAGGCTATAATCAACGACACATTTGACCTAAGATTGAAGGGAAATAGCATATAATGTTGATTATAACTCATCTATACATTTAATTAAAAATTACTGGTGCTGTAGCAAGTTCTGGTGGTCTTCCATTTGCATTATTAAAAAATCACAATACTAAACAACATTCTTAATCTTTCCTAAAGTTAAAAAAAAGATATGGTGACTTACCAACTTCTGCTGTTCCCACTAGGTAAAGATTGTTAATGTATTTTTCAGCACACACCTGTATACAAAGCTTTACAAAAAACCTATAACTAACTTTAAGCAGAGAAATTATCGATATACTTAGTGTTCATTTGTTTCCTGTCTTTACTAATAAGAAAATCTTTTGCTAAACGACTAATTCCAATTCATGGCTTTGTTGCCGCCAGCTGGTGAGCGTGTAAACCAGACGGCAAGTTGGTCAATGCATGTTAAACAGAGTCATATAGCAAGTAACTTAAACACTTGCAAACAGAGCTCTTCTGTCTGTGTGACTGTATACAGAAAACCCAGCTTAAGTTCCGCTATCCAAACCATCCAGATGAGCAGAATGTTTCAATATGGCTCAGGCATTAAGAATAAACACAAAAGCTACCTAGTTGCAATTAATCTGTTAACTCACAAAATCAGGGTATTCTAATCCTGCACGTGGTGTAATATATATTATATATATAATTTTTTAGCAGCTGAATGAATCTTCTGGGTAACATCATCTGAAGTTGTTTTCCGAATAATATTCCAGCTAGCATAAGTCATCATTAACTTTGATTGTTGATGCTAGATCTACTCTGATAAAGAGCTCTGGGCTACAGAAATAATGCTAGGCAATTTAGTTTGTTTGACTGGAATCCTTCAGACCTGTCAGGCTACGAAAAGCAAGGAAAAAACTACCAGCTCTGGGGAAAGGAAAAAACAGAACAAGGAATTAATTCCCAGCCCAAAACAGTTTTCGCTTTATGAAACAGTAGTGAGAGAAACGATCTGATTCTGCCTTCAGTCTGACCATAATGGTGGCGAGGATGTTGATCTACTTCGTCTCTTCTGAAAGCGTTACAATGTTCAGGAGGACAGGACTCGGGTCCAGAGCAGAGGCAGAAGTTGACCAAGTACACAGTTGGATCCAGGGGTAGGGATGGGAAACACCGCGTTAAATAAATAAGTATGACTCGTGAAGTTTCACAGGAAAATAGACGATGTGATGGCAGCAATTTTCAATTAGCTTCAAGGAGGAGACATCTTATGCGTTTCTAAAATACGCTTTTTAATTATATATTCTTCTCTCTCTTTTTTTCTTGTAGCTAACAGTGATAGCATAAACAAGCCACTGGACAATGGAAAGTTACTGCTGCGCTGTTTACAGAAAGTAAAGGGTTAATCTAGGCGTTGTTTTTAATCCTTATTATATTTTCAAAAATAGGTTTGTTAGTTTGCTACTAATAACACAATTGGAAACGATGTCCGGAGCAAGACTACTGCTAGCCTTTAATCATGTTAACATGCATCTCTCTCTCTCTCTCTCTCTCACACACACACACAGGAGGGAGAATTCTTTGTACTACTTACTCAAAACACATTTGTTAAAAACCCACTTGACAACAAAATGTGAGAGATAACAATAAAAAGTTCACATAAGTTTTACACTTTTCACATTTCTATGAAGCTTTTCTCTTAAATACCTGGGAAGGGGGAATGTTAACCTGTCTGCTCTGCTCTTTGATAAGCAATCTCAAATTCTTTGTTTCATTTCCAGTATTTGCATTTTATTTCTTTTTGCCATAATAAAATATTTAAAAGTTTCAAATTGTACCAGTTAGTTCCCCCTTGCAGTCTTATAATCAAGCTTTTAATTATCAATTTACTTTTAGCAAAGAAATATATATGTACAATTGCATTGTCATAATACAGGTTTGAGAGAAGATTTTGAGGAACGAGACACAGCAATATTACCAGTTTATTCAGGTTCTTATTTAATCATGCACTACCACTTTAAATAAAACAAGCATTTTTTTCCTTCCTTTTATGTCAATTTTGGTAATTTGTGTCACAGTGAACTCTGACCTGTGCTGTGTACCGTGTCACAGAAGGGCCATCTTCATACCTTCTTTGACAAAACTAGAATTCTCTCATGTAATAGTGTGAATACTTAAGCTTAAAAAATGAAGCTTTGAAACATTTTGAAGTACACTGAGCAGCTGTTTATATTTCAACCAGCAAATTAAAGTTTTCTTCAGAGGGAACTTTTTTTAGGATTGCAAACAAATCTGCAACTACCAAGACCATAACCAATAGCTACCTGATTACGCTCTGTTTATCTGTAGTTGAAGAGTTAAGGTCTGTATATATATTTTTTTATGTCCAAACACCCAAACAGGTTCCGACAGCTTTTATTTCATGCTCTTTTCATTCATCGAGGTTAATTTTTCATATCTGTAAAATAGGCGGGCATGAGAGAGATTTGCAAAGAGATGATGTAGCTGGACCATCAAAAATGTAGACAGAGTGGAGAAGCGCCTAGCTCATTAGGCTAGAATACCCACTAATGACAGAGTCAGGTGATGGCAGCAGTAGGGGGTGCATGAAACCCATTTGTTGGTGTCAACTGGCCTGTGAGTTTGTCAGCTTTTCATCGCTGCGTTTGAAGAAAACCACGTTGTGTGGCAATGGCAAAGAGCCCAGAGGCAGGAGAAAAACCTCTCAAGTAAAACACCTTGTTTTTTAAAAAAAAAAAGGGGGGGGTAAAATAAAATTAAAAAAGAAGAAGAAACCCTGCCACATCGAGGAATAATCTAGCACGGCCATGTATAAAAGGCTGCTTGTTTTAGCCAATAACGTAAGCTCTTGGTGGCATATTCATCTGTAATGATAAAACTCCTCTCCAAGCCACCCTGGGAGAGGGAGCTTTGCTGCCCTTTTGTCTCTCCCAGGCGCAGGAGGCTTTAAATACATGGGTTTTTGATGCAACGAAAAGCTTCCTACTTATGTATTATACTATACCCATATCACACCTGTGATTGGGACAAAAGAAAATATTCGAAATTCTGATTTCTGTCACAGGTGAAAGGTTCTTTTCTTTCTCCACCTCTCTCTCTCCCCCACCTCTGTTTAGTCAGAGTTACAGTATTCCAGGTATCAGCTAAGCGCAGCCTGACACAAGTGACTACAATTTCAAGGTGTTAGTAGATAAAGGATGAAAAGTTCTCCCATCTATTAGAAACCTCCCCCCCCAAAGTTTCTCAGGTTGAATACAAATTTTTCCAAATGAAAGCTTTCATGACACTAAATTAGGCAATGTTGAACTTTCCACTCTGTGGGGTCTTAGCCCAACCAGTGGGAGGACATATTAGTTAAAGAAGGGAAAAGAAAAACAACAACAACAACAACAAAATCTCTTTATCTCTATCAAGCTAAACATCATCTATTGATTCATTTCAGCTTCTCAATAGAAAGTCTGTCAAAGGAAAGCAACTCACAGTAATCCAAATACTGCTTAATAGTTTACTGACTAGCCAAACAAACTGGTTGGAAGTGGTATTTTTAACTCTTTCAGGATCATGGGTTATAATAATAATAATAATAATAATAAGAAGAAGAAGAAGAAGTTAAAATCATGGAAGAGAAAAAATTGTGATAATAACTAAGTTATCTGCATTGAGCCATTTATGGAAAATAGAGATAGTCTGAGAGCTTTGCGTCACCTAATCATTATTTATTGATAGGAATGGAAAATATGACCCAACCCTAACCCTCTACTTTCTATTTCTTTCAAAAAAAACAAACAAAAAGAGACTGGCATCGCTGTCTGTTTAAGGGAGAGAAAATTAGCATCTGAACGTTGTCTTATAAAAGCATTGAAGCTCAGTTCTTTAGCTCTCTGTGACGTTGGAAAAATCAAAAGCCAACATTTATTTAAAGAAACACTGGCGTCCACACACCCTTAACTTCTACCACTACTATTTATGGTTTGGTTTTAGTGGCAGAAATACTAATCACCGATTATCGAACACAAGACAGAATTAATTAAATATTTTCCTGGCAATACTTTGATGTCGACAGTCTTGTACGGGAGAAGGTCAATCGTTATTCCTGATTAAAAAGAGATAAACTGAACTTTCAAAATACATTTAGTGAGGAATCACTGGAGCTGTGACAGCCATCATCAGTGACCTCCCCAGCAGTTGAGCTTTTTTAAAAGTGAAAATAAGAAGTTACACCGACATGAAAACGCCATACACCATCTGGCATATCTGCGGTGGACGGCCGAACATCAAACACAGATGGAGCTTCAGAGGGATGGACGATAGCTGTTCCCTTAACATTAATAAGATCACATTAAAATGAGAATGACACTGAAATTTTGCTTTGTTTAGCAAATTAAACCTGGAAAACCAGCTTTTTAATTGATGATTTGTATAAATATTTATTTTCTTTTCTATTTATTTAAAAAAAAGAAATAATAGCGTTAACACAGTAAAATATGAAAGGCTTTGCGTGTTTTCAATTTTGCCAATAAATTGATAAAATAATGACATTTTTTTTCTATCTTTTGTTATTAGTGCTGTTCAATCTATGTGTCATCCCCCCCTTCCTTCCAATGCCAGTAAACAGTAGCAAAACCATGAAGTAATAGCCAGGAGAGAAAAAGAAACTTGTAATGCGTTTGGAAACAATGACCAGCCCGGACATGCTCTAGCTTTGACCGGACCTAACAAAGTATTGGAAAGATTTCTTTTGATTAAAAATGGTGGGAGAGAGGAAACTGGAGTACCCAGAAAAAACTTCCATTAGCAGGCGGGCTGGCAAGAAAGAGTAAAAGAGACCGCGCCTCAATAGGCACCAAACTGTGGCCATCAAACACCCAGATAAACAGAAGATGTTGCTAGTGCGGCACTAACTCGCCGCCTGAAATTTTTGGGGCTTGCTCATGATCCCGAGCCGACTGTTATTTATTTCTGATAATCAGCAGTCCCACAAGTAGTTTGAAATAAAACGAAAACATCTGTTTAAAAATCACACCTCCAGAGGTGCCTTCCTCCTGTTCTTCGTTTGATATAAAGTCATGGGTCGTCATTTTTGCCAAGAAAGCCAGATTTTCTCATTTTATCATGAGAAACAATGTGGTGACTATGGTGACCTGATCACTTTATGATTCACATTGACCTTTTCCAGGATTAATTTATTTGCAAGCTAACCAAATCATTCTGCAGACAGACTTTGACAACAAGAGCTGTTCAGTTTCTCAGGCCTGGCAAGGAAGGAGGCGGCTGCAAGCCCCATATGCAACATCTTCACAATCATCCATTCTCTGGCCACTCGGCAAATCTCCCATTGTGCCAAATAGCCTTCTATAAAACACCTATGTTAACAAACTAGTGTTGTAGTTGTCGTCTCTCTTTTGCGTGTTAGTGAAAGTTAAGCTGACTGAGTGTATTTGAAAATCATTGTCCAAATAGATTCTATAAAATCCCTGTTCACATCAACAAACCAATGCTGTAGCTGCTGTCTTTCTTGTGTATGTATATTCAGGAAGTAGCTTTTGTAATGTGGTTAACTCTTTTATGTCCAGTTCTAAACATACAACAAGAAATCTGAATTTGATATTTTTCCCTTCTTTTTGAGAGATCTATTGTTAGATGTTTTTGACTAATTAGATCGTTGTAGGATGGAGATGAGTTGTGTAGCACAAAACACTAATTTATTTTATCTGTTATTGATGCTCCTTATGGCAAAAGTGTAGTCATGATAAATATTAACATCTGTTTATTTATCTTTCAAGTGATTTCCTCATCAAATTGAAGAGGTTGGTTTAGGGATTAAGAACAAAGAACTTGGAGAAAAATCAAATGCAACTCATATAAAAGTTTGCATAACTGATACAATTGAACAAATAATTTACACACTACACAGATACCATAGAGTATGGTTTATGATAGACAAAACCATGTCTTAGTTTAATTCTGTCCAGTAACATGGCAACAAAGCATTGAACAGAAATCCATTAATATTCTAACACTCTTAAGAAATGGAAAATGGGTTCTCAATAGACTCTTTTATTTTTACTGTATGCTAGGCATGTTCAAATGAAACCTGGCCAGATACATTTATGGTGATGCTATCAGCAGTTATTTTCTTCCTCCTCCATGTTTGGGGCATAACCAGCCAATGGCTGGCTTTAAATCACGAGGGGGGGGGGTCATGAGACCTTGGATGGAAGCAACCAGGTATGCTAACCAGTGGTCTTAGATGCTTTCTGGTTGGGTGCAAAAGAGAAACCCAAATGAAGAGCTGATTCAGAAAAACAATAGAAGCAGCTGCACACCTGGGCCGACAGCTGATTGAACTGCAGCGCTAGCTAACCAAGCACTGAAATGTTTCTAATTTACATTTCTAGCCGAGCCATTTATAATCACTGACTTGAAGCCAAAATATTTGTGAGGGGAGTGAATATGAGATCGCTCTCTATACATAAGAGATCAAAGACCTTATCATTTTCCAGTTTACAAAAGAAAAAATGTCAGCAGTTTATTGTCAGAGGCAGGGTTGTCAAAAAGATAACATGCAAATTTGTGGTCATTTCTCTGCACGAGATAAAGCGTGGATGCCTTTGTTTTTGATTTAACTTTCTTTATGAAACTCTTTATTTAGAAGAATGCAAATTCTGACTGGAAGCACCAACTTTAAAAATTACTTTAAATGCTTGAAAGAGAGTTCAGTGCGATGATGCATTCACTTGAATTAGGCCTCGATTTAAACAATCTTGCACACGCAAACACACACACACAAGAGTCGGAGTTCTACAAACTGATACTGGTGGAGATGTTTGGCCAACAGATGGAGCAGTATTACAAGGGCACGTGCGCCGGGTTTTAAAATGGGGTGCAGAACCAGGAAAATCCCAGTAAACGCACTTTTTTAAAAAAAAAAAAAAATCTCTTGAGTTTGATTACAGAGTACAAAAAAAAAAGTTGGGGGAGAGAGAGATCAAACTGATAAATTTTTCAAATTAGATCCAGGCGAATAATTTGGTAATGGGGTGACTACATCTCTCTGGCCTGCGTGCCGATTGAGTCCGCACCCTGAGGAGAGCTGGTGTTTTACCAGAAAACTTGATCTCGGCATTTGCAGTTCGTATTTATCAGGGACTGAGATCATTCCAAGTCCAAAAAAAGTTAATACCGCTAGCATAAATAAATGTCTTTTTTTTTCTTTCTTTCTTGTGTAATATATACATTTCCATGTTATGAAATCTGATCTGATTATAAAAGCATATTTATACACCCGTATACTGTTTGTTGTTGTTTTCCCAACGTCACAGCTACGCAGGAACAAATAAATGCTTATTATCAACATTTTCTCAAAATCTCTCTCCCCCCCCCCCCCACCCAGCCTGTTCCCCTTTATGGGGAGATATCTATTTATCTCTCCAAGAAGTTGCTGAGAGCTGATAAATGTTTTAAATTTTAGAAGAAAAAAAAAGGGGGGGGTAAATTAAATCTGAGTAGGTGCTGGTGGGAGGAAATTTCAAAATGGAATTAACATGAAAATGTTAATTACCAACTTATTACAATCGTTTCACCATCAGGTAAAGAAACTGGTTAGTTAAGCAATGAGGAGGAGACAGGGAGCCATCAGAGCTAATGCAGGGCCTCTCCCCTGAGGGAAAGAGACTGGGGAGATGGAGGCGGTGGGCTAGTTGTTACAGAATTAGTAATTCCCAATTACGCATATAAATGAAGTATGATCAAAGCGAATCAACTGTAGCTGAGCTATACATTTTAAGAATTGCTGGCTTTTCCTACTCATCAAAACAATTTTTAAATGATTTCTGCCATCATAATTAACACCTGTCTCTTTGCCACAGCAAATAAAACCAATCGCGTAGTTGTGATATGCTAACCGGCTGCTGTTGGAGAACTTTTTCCTCTTTTGTTGCAGTATTCAGACTCTTTTCTGTTGTTCTGCTTTACCGTTTCTTTAGATATAAAACGTTCATTTCTACAGTTATACTTTCATACTGTCATCAGAGTATGGAAAAAAAAGAGTCTCCATGGAGTACAGCAACTTTTACTTAATATGAAGATGGGGACAACCTATAAATGTGAATACTCTATGAATAAAAGCACATTTTGGTCTGATAGTTAAAAAAACATGAAAGGCTGCTTTTTTATTTGATGGGATATTGACTGCTTTGGGATCTATGTAAAAGTTAACTCCCTCCTACTCTCTCTCAATGGAACCCTTAGATAAAGGTATCTGCTGTGATTCTTCTTCTTTTCAGAAGACTAATTTTCATGCTGCTTGCTCATGTGCACAAATACTTCTTTAGGTGGTGGGGAGTTTTCAGAATCAAAGCCTGCTTTTTTTCCTCGTTAGTCAGATATATTTCTTACCACTGTTTTCTTTTGTTTGTTTTTCACCTGACAGCAAAGCTTCCCACCTGTTGTTACCGCTCCAATATAAGTGAAGAATCAACTTCTGGTTCTTTTTATGCAGGAAAGCCAGTAGAGGGCATACCAAGCTTGCCAGTTGGGAAAATCTTAAAGTTTTTGTTTTCTTAGTATTTTTATATTTAATCTTACTAAGATCAGTTACTGTCCTGCTAATTTGGTAATCATCATTTCATTCACGTCAGACACGCTGCACTTCTGTTTGTCTTTTGCTTTGTTGTCCATCCTCACCATAAATCCTGCTCATATCTGGCTGCAACTGCTAACTCTTTGTGTAAAACTTTAGAGAATGCAGACATAATAATAGTAATAATAATAATAATATAATAATAATAATAATAGTTCTTGGGAAGCTAAGTTATATCAATTTTGCAAATATGGGTACCATAGTGCTAAATAATTTTGCCATTATTGCCAATTCCATGTTTTACCTGAACCTGCAGATAGTGAATATAGTCAACATGAGAAATTACCAGCCTACCTGATAAACTAAAGATAATAATAAGAAAAAATGTAAATAAGATTGGTTTTCTTATGAAACGAAATACCTGTGCAGGAAAAACTAGATTTTCTAGGTTTGTTTGTTGATAGTATATAGATATGTTATACACACACACATATATATAGCAGATATTTAACTTAGACAAAACAGGATAATAATACATAAACTGTAAAATTTTCCTTATATATTTATACTAGGGACATTCAGATAAAACTCAGCTAAGAAAGAAGTTCCATAATTGTATCCAGCTTGGTTTTAGTTGAACATCCTATAGATATATAGTTATTTATTTTTAAGTGTTACATATTCACTAAGAAAACGAACTTCTTAGCCGTTTACTAATTATGAAATTTAAATGTGTAGTAAATTTTTAATTTGTTAATGATCATGCCAACCTCTTCATATTTCCAATCTACTTTACCTTGACAGGTTAAGTAAAAATAGTTTTAAAATTAAAAAAAGAAACAACAAAAACAAATGAAGTCCATTTGAGGATAATTTTCTTGCAGGTGCCCACCAGTATTTATCTTTACCTCTCTGAATAACTTCATGTATCAAAACATTTGTCGAAAGGATGAAAAGAAAAGATGGAAACTGACGAAGCCTTTTACAGTTTTCTAGCGATTCAGCATAAATTAAAATATTTTGAATTCTGTGGAGAATGTTTATTTTTTTTATAACTGCCTACGAATAAACTGCAGCCAAAAAAAAGAAGAGAGAGAGAATAAGTCAGGTAATTATATAAAACCATCTGCTGAATCAGTATGATATTAAAGTATTTTGTATGCTACTGCGACATTCAGTCACACAGACAGACATCTCTTCGCTGCAAAAGATGGAGAGACGACCACAGTGGCGGACAACAACCGTTGGCTGTGAAGGTGAGGATTTCTCAGAGGGATGACAGGAACCCTCTAAACAAACGAACCGCTTAAACGTCACTAATAGTTGCAGAGATAGGACACCAGGGTAGACTCGACTCGGTTATCTGTCTTCTCAACTTATGATAAATAACGTAAGAGTTTCGCGTGCTGCTGCTGATTCGGAACGGTGAACCATGCATCTGCAGTCGATGCCAAACAAAAGAAGCACAGTTCCACAGTTGTCCGCTAAGGAGCATTGTCAACCATCTTCGAGTCGGTTCACCAAAATTACCTGTGCAAGCATCAAAAACACATTTTGTTGTTGTTGTTTTGTTTTTTTTTTTTGATTACTAAGTAATTTACGGTTTAAAAAAGTAGCCTGAAAGGTTTTTATCCGAACCTAATAAAAGTTATAATAGTACAAAATACATTCTAAAAATATCACCTTCGATGATGGTCAGGTGTTAGTGTGTGTGCGGGAAAAGCAACAAGAAAAATAAACTTTTTTTCCAAAGTGAGAGAGAGAAGAGGAGGAGGAGGAGGAGGAGGAGGAAATAGAAACTCTCTTACAGACTGGGAGACAGACCAAACCTGATTGTTGTGGGGGAAAAAGTGAAGTAACAATGGATTTATATAAAGAAAGTTTCCTTCAGTGTATATAAAATGACTTTTGTCCTTTTTTTTTTTCATTTCTGTAGCAGTCACACATCCACTTCTCACCGCGGTGCCATCTGGTAAAGAAGGTAGCAAATATAGCTGAACACATAAAATAGATAACACCTTTGTTAATTTTACCACCACATTAATCTCAGACCATCAAACAACTGTGTAGGAGTTCTGTGAAGGGCATTTCTCAGACTCCTTACATCACAAGCATTTATTAAGAACTGACACAGAGGACCAGAATGACTCGTGGGTGTTTCATATCTGCTAGTAAATAAATTACATGATGATGTCATTTACTACAGGTAGGGTCTAAATTATATATTCAGGGAATTAATGTGGGTGTGCAATCTGTCCAAAGAAAGATATAAAGGGTAATTTGATTAGACAAGATGAAGTTCTGCTTCTGGATAAGTTTTGTTAACTAATTTATTTAAAAGTAACCAAATATCAGCAAATTTGTTAATGTATTATTATTGTTGTTGTTGTTGTTGTAGACTGGCGCCAGTCATTACAAGGGTAGGTTACAGTGCCGGTAATCCATAATTAAACATAAAGATTGATATAATCAAAGGTCCAAATATATGACATCAGCCTAATCCACACATTTAATTAGGAATTACTCAAGCTGTGACAACTAGTCCCAGTCTTCCCCACTGCAGAACTTACCTATTATAGATATAAAATGCTTTTCAAAGCTTCTAATTGGTGTCAAGCCCTCTAGAATTCTAAAGACCAATTATTAGCAGGTGTGAGACTAGAGACCTTTTAGAATTAGGGTGTTCTTGCTTACACCTGTAAATAATAATACCCAGTCACTGGAATTAAATAAAACAAATGGCAAAATAATAATAATAATAATAATAATAATAATAATAATAATAATAATAATAATAATAATAATAATAATAATAAAATAATAATAATAATAATAATAATAATAATATAATAATAATAATAATAATAATAAATATTGCCTTTCTTTCTAAATAAGATCTTACACAATAATAATTCTCATTTTTAAAAAAAGGGGCAATATTACAAAAGACAAAGAAAATAAAGGTGAAAGGTGCTTATTTTATTAGGTGTTACAATGCTAGCATATAAAAAAATTCTGCTGTTGTTGTCCTTTGTGACCAATGATGATGCCCCTCCAATGGAAAATCCTCCATGTAAATTGTTTATTGTGGTGATGGCTGATGTCACATCATCCACGCATCCCCGTCCGCTTCCCTGTTGCACCTGATAGTCTGGCACAAGACAACTGGCAGGGATTAGGGTGTGGGAGAAAACTCCACTAGAACTCTTCAATTTTTTAGATGTGGGAGGAAGTGGCCAAATAACTGGTGAAGAAGAGAAACGGAAAAAACAAATCCACTGGTGTTATGCCAAATTGAGGCACTCCTCACCCAGGATTCAAGCTTGGTCCATCAACCTTGATAATCCAGTGGATTACTATACCATCCACTGCTATCATGGAAATAGGTACTAGAGCATCAGAAGGGGGCAATCTGTATTCAGACTGTAATTTCTTGGGGTTTTTTTTTAAATTTTACCCATACATATTCTTTGCTTATGTAACATAAAATATCTAGCATCCTATGATCAACGGCAGATGTGAGGCCTTATAATGTCTAAGACTACAGCACGTGTTTTCCCCCATATTTTGACTTTGTTCCCACAATATTAATCACTGTGTGTCTGTTTGTTTTTGTTTTCTTTTTAAATAATGAGCCATATCTCAAAAAATGTCAAGAAAGATGATTAAATATCAGACTCAAAGTTCTCTGAAATTATTTTAAATTTGCATTTCTGGATTTGTAATTGCGTGCTGAGAGTAAACGACATCATGATCTTAGCTTTTATTCACTGCATCACCGGCTCCTGGTAAACTTGGAAAATATCCTCCTTGGATGATGTCAAATGGCTTCATTGCTTTGCCGTGCATCCCTTCCTTCTTCCAAACGCAGGCTTGATGTGCGCCATTTTATTCTTTGCCACTCGCCACAAGCAGAGACCATGCGCTGGGTTGAAAGTCTGTTAAAGATAGCGATAGAATGACCTGGCATGTTATCATCTTTAGACAAAACGGTTTGGAAATTTCAGCCAGAACCCGCTTTTCAACAACTTCTTTTTTTTTTGATATCTGAAGCCTGTAAATTGTCCCTGGCCAGCTACATCTTCTTGTTTAGACCTACTGCTTCCAGTAAAATCTTACGAAAGTCTGTCCTCCTTTTATCTGAAAGCTTTCTTTGTTCCATCAGTGGCTGAATCCACAATAGAGGAAACATTCTTCCGGTGCTGCTAGAATTTTTGTGTGTTTTCGGTGGTGCTCCGTGCCAGGGAACCACTGGTTTGGTTCTTTCTGCAGTTGATGCCAGTAATTCATGTTTTTTTTCTGGACAAGATCCAGTGCTGAAAGTCACTGTCCACTTGTTGTTCTTCTTGGTGATCCTCGTGTGCTGTATGTTAACAGTGTGAACTTTCTCTGCAAGTGGCTCTGCCATGATACTTTTGATAAATACCATCAGCAGTATTATTGTCATAAAGCATAAAGACTGTTTCATGTAGCACATTTGTTTAATTAATCATATGGAAACTGTCCTGTCCATTTTAACACGTTGCTGTCTGCTTTTTGCTCACTGTCAAAGCTAAAGAACCACGTGGTATTTAAAGTGAAGTTGTTCTACATAATGATATCTCTTCTTCTTTGAACGTGCAACATCAGCACAGGCACCAGAGGAAAGCAACCCCCTGGTTTCAGATGCAACAGTATGGTGCAATGGAGAGAACACAAGGCTCTTGGACTGGTTGTTTAAATACCTGTTTTGGAGTTGTTTGCTGGTGATTATAACAACCTGTTTGAAATCTGTCGTAGGTGGCTGTAGCAACTACAAGATACCTACTAGAAACGTGTGCTTAGATGAGGCCCGGCTGAAACAGCATCACAGTAAACGGTACCATGCCGGGATTCATTTGGACGTTATGGTACATGGAAATAAACTGTGAACAACATTGCTGAACCATGGAAATCCTTCATTTCACTGAACTTAAATATCTCAGAGAGAAAATCTCTAAAGGCTGGAACCACATGAAGAACAACAAACAGAAAGAAATAGATCAACTACAACTTTTGGTTTTTACAGTGGTTTGTATGTGTATCAGAAAATGGTATTTGTGCCCTCTACCACTGACTGAGTGGAAGATACTTCTCAGGACAATGATGGAGAATTCTAAGAATCTGAGGAAGCAGTAAAAACCTAATGCAAAGCAGCCATTTTCTAAGACTGGGTAAAATCAGACTGAATCTTAAGCATAATCTTATGTATAATAAAAATTAAAGTATTCACAAGGAAGAGAGAGAGAGAGAGAGTTAAGTACTACTGTTTCTGAAATACAAAGAGATGCTGACTGACCGGAGTTTCTAGAGCTGCTCTGGGTTAGAATTAAATGGTGTCCAAGTTGTTCAGCACTGACTGGCGGCTCTCTCCAGCACATCATTTCATCCGTATTGCTTTGTGAAGCAGCCCGAGGGATGGCGTTTTAAATTAAAACAAAACTTTATGAGGGAACCTACTCAGCTAGAATCATGAGTTGGGGAATGTGTGGGGTGGGGTGGGGTTAGGGTTATGATCCTATTCTTTTTGTTTTCTCCAAACTCCATTGTTGTTGTTGTTTTTTATTCCATTCCAGTTTACTTCTACTTCAGGGCGTGAAGACAATTATCATAATGTTACAATAAAATAATAACAATAACAATAACTATAATAGCAAAAACAATGGCGTCATCGGTAACAACAGTACGGCAGCGGTGATGGCGAGAATTGCTGCACTGACGATAACCCTAACAGAAAGATTTACTGTAAGAATAAAACAGCGATTACAAATAATAAAAATATTCCTAATAATAAAACGTTTTTTTTTTTTTAAAAACGTCACATGATTTTTTTATCAATCTAAAAGAAACATTAACGACATTTATTTAACTCGACATTAGTTCTCTAAGATGAATAGAGGTGGTGAATTTTGGTTTGTGATTTAAAAAAAAAAAAAAACACAAAATTAAATGTCTTTTCTTTTTCTTTGATGGTTTATTAAGCAGCATCCCCAGCCCGTGTTCCAGTACTTTTGTTTGCCCTGTATTTTCCTCCCTCCTCCCCAACCTTAAAAAAAAAAAAAAAAATTGTATTTGCGGTTTGGGAGGGGGGCTGTCTTGTCACACTTATTCCCCCCCCCCCCCGCTGTTTAAAGTCGTCCCCTATAGGAAGGGTTAGAGTAAATCCAGCTTAAATTCCTGTCAGAAACATGTTGCTGTAAAGCCCACAGCCTGCAAGTCATTCCACTCCACTCTGTGGTTTTGTTTCAACACGGAAGCCATTAAATGGTCATTTTGTTCTCATTCAAAGACGACATGTATTCCTTCAAAGATCCAAGGAATTGATTTTGTTTTCTGTCATGTTTTCTTTTTTGTTGTTGTTGTTGTTATTGCTATTTTCCTGGATTCCATCTTCCTCCCAGTTTATTTTTTTCTCTGTATAATATCCATCACACGGCCGTTTTTTGCTTGATTCAAACACCACCAACATTCTCATCATATAGATCCAGCTGCATCAGGCCTTCAAGACAGAGAAGATATTATCTGGGAATGTAAGGTGAGATGTTTGATTCAGTTATTGCTATCTGGCTTCCCACATCCAAGTGGTGTCCCCTCTCCTCCCCTTCCACCCCCAGAAATCTGCTAGCCACATGTCTGTACTCTGTGGGTCATCACCACACATTGTAAACCATATTTCATTTTCTTCTTCTTTTTCTGTATAAACTCACAAAGTCAACCCTTTATTGCAATTTAAAGCATTACATGTACACGTCTCATACAGAAGGCCTCGGAAAATTACTCTTGACAAGCATAGATCATTTTCTTTGGAGAACATCTGCCATCAAAAACAACGGTACAATTTAAAAAAAAAAAAAAAAAACAGGAACATGTGGCAGAGTAATTTCCAAATTTCAGATTTTTCGTCCATCTGGTCCTTTTGGATATAACTCTGGCATAAGCCTGGCAAAAATCTTCAAGACACCATCGCAGCACACAGGCAAAATGTTGCCTTAGTCTAAAAAAAATTCTCTCTCGCTATTGGTAGATTTGATATGCCTAAATTAAGGAAATGGTGAGGGACCCAGCACATTAATTTAACAAGTTAATATTCAAGTTTCCAAGCTGCATCAGTACCCAGGATTTCGTTTAAATTTGAAATTTTTGTCAAGTTTGTTAATCAAGTACATAAACCACATGCTCATACCTTTTTTTAAAAATAAAACCATTAACCACTTTGATCAGTAAACGAATAAGCGTTAAAATGATTATGTATATAAACTTCTAGATTTTTTTAAAATGTATCAATGCCACATAATCTTAGAACATTGTGGTTTTACCTTTTTATGACCACTGCAAGCAGCAAGGTACAGCCTTGAAATTTATTATAATGTTTCTTCAGATCTTCTTTCAGTAATCTTCTATTGACTAGTTTAGTAAAGATTTAAAAAGCTTTTTTACAATCTAAATTCTGTCCATTCTGCAAAGGTTTTCGCACATGGCACGCATAATTCCAACCAGGTGGTGCAAAAAATCTCTTCACCGCATCTTGCCTTGCAGAGATAAAAAGCAGTCCCTATACACGGGTTATTTTTTTTCTGTTAAAGGTTATGGGTGTAAGCTGGTACAGCACCAGTGACTGATCCTTAGTTAAACGTGCGGATGGGACTGTCATTGTTGTCATGTTTTGACCAATAATTATAGCTCGTCTTTCTTTAATTAAGAATCGCCGGTGCTGTACCAACTTCCCCTGTAACGACTAACTCTCCCTACCTATCAAAAGGTGCGAATTGGTGACTGGAAAGACATTTTTGCATGACAGTTTCCGCTGGGTCATTTCTCTGTAATGGTAGCGGAAGATTTTTAAAACGCAACATAACCCATTCAAGCAATTTAATTTCACTTACCTGTAAACGCTTTTCCAAAAATCGCTGTGTTTTTATTTCTAGATTTCACTTCTCAATAGATTCTGTGGTATTCAGAATAATGTGGTGGTTTTCTTTATTCTGAAATATTTTTTATTAAAATGTTACTAGTAAAATAAATGGCACAGACCAATAACATTAATTCTAAAAAAAAAACAGAGCCTAAACACATTTTAATGTCAAAAAAAATTTTTTCCTTTGGTTTGGTAAATATTCAGAAAAAATACATGGTATCCTTGAAGGATGTTCTAGAGAATACATCAGGGATAATCCGGTGATAGATCGATGATGCATTTTTGTTCCTTACCCTTGCAAAAATAAAGGCGAAACAGAAACATTTTTAATGACTCCAATGTCTTTGATAACTAAAATTTCTCATTACAAAATGTATTTATATATGGATGAATGCATGAGATCAATGAACCATGGATGCATGTCTGGATGTACTGATGGATGAAAGAATGTCTGTGTAGGTGTGTGTGCACACACCACGCACACACACACACAATCATTAATTCATCTATTGTTTCTTATTGGTTTTAACAATAAATACAATCTGTTTGTAAAACCGAAAAGGAAAAAAAACAGAAGCGTGTAAATTAAATGTTTAACAAAAGTTGATTTTGAAAAATAACTGTTTTATTTAAAATCTTTTTAAAATGGTCAGCACAAGGAAATCATTATTGAATGGAACTTGAGAATGAAATTTGTCATGAAAATAAAAACCATCTATCATCCAACAGTAACACATTAAAAAATTCTTCCAACAAATAATTTCTTAAAAGTTAAAAGCTAGTTCTATTAAGTATATTTTTATTAATTAATTTACTTATCCTGTTTCAATCAATGCTATCTGCTAACACATTATTATTATTATTATTATTATTATTATTATTATTATTATTATTATTATTATTATTATTATTATTTTTAATTTCATTTTATTTTCTTTGTACCTGTTTAGTAATTCTTCAGGTTCTACGATTTTGTCTAGCATTATTGTGACACCAGAAATTTCCCACAATTCCTGGCTGCGCGTGTGCCAAGGTCACTCAAAGAGAGATCCCCGCGGCTAAAGAAGTGAATTTCTGTAATCATAGTCAGACCAGGTTCCATTTGAAACATCCCTAGTAACTTCATTTAGATCTATCATGGTCACGGGCTCTTAGTCTTCTTAATTCCGAATCTGTGGTTAATACGTCGCCATGGAAACTGATACTTCTATGCTATGGGTTTGTCTCGCGCACGTATATCAGGATTTACAGAAAGGTTAAGAGATGATGGGAAATCACTTTATTCCTAGCCGTAGCATCACAGCTCAAGCTCAGCTGTTGGTGTAGAGATGATTTCCTTGTCGATAAATTAAAACGCAGATCATCTGAATCACATATAAAAGCAACAAGAGAAAAATTTTAAAAAAGGGGGGAATAGGAAAACATAAACAATCATTACCAGTTTACTTAAAAAATTAATTTGAGTTTAAAAAAAAAAACAACAACAAATAGACTTGCTGTTTTTACTGGTAATTTCCAACTATTAGAGACTCTAAAGTTGAGAAAGAAAGACATTAAACATTTAAAATTCAAGTACATAAAAAGAAAATACTGCATGCATTTTCCTTTTTTTTTCGTTTGTTTAGCAGCAAATGTGGCCTCAAGCAGGATAGAGTTCCTAAAATGAATTATAACAGGGGGAAAGAAACCTTTAATGTGATTAATCGACTTCCTGTCCCTTTGATATATACTACCTTATGGTAAACACCCAAGAAGTCTTGGGGGCTTTGAGAGAGAGGGAATAAAACTAAACCAAACCAAACTGTATTAAATGTCAAGAAAGATGGTCAGAACCACCGAGGCATCAACTAACCGAGGAGTACTTATTATTCATTAATGTGCTTCATT
The DNA here is from genome assembly GCA_018389105.1 of Nautilus pompilius. Lineage (NCBI taxonomy): Eukaryota > Metazoa > Mollusca > Cephalopoda > Nautilida > Nautilidae > Nautilus > Nautilus pompilius. Next base: position 35,785 of record JACATO010001588.1, read on the forward strand.
ACCAAGCAGCCTACACAAGTAAGTGACTGATGCAAGCTGAAATTCTCTCCATTTAATGTGGAAACCAGTTGTTGTGTTCATTACACACAATTATTATTTCTCTTTTGTTTTTGTAATAGCATCATCATGTGGGTGTTCCTGTTCAGGTGACCTGGAACCATTCATGCTGCTTTGATACAAAGGCAAGCCACTTCTCTGGGCCCCTCCCCCTCCAACGAGATGTGTTTATCATAGAATTAATTGCTGAAACTGGCCAATATTCAGCAAGATGACTGGGAGCAGCAGCTTCAAGCTACTCCTCATACAATCCCATTTCTCTTACATAATACCAGCATTCATAATGTTTTACGGGTTTGTCTGACAGATAGGAAATTTCATATTATCCCTCCGCCTGTGTAATATTCACCTGCTCCCGAAACTATAAAACTTTCAGACCACACTGTTTGTTCTAAAGGATACGGTGATATCTGTTCGCCATGTACCTCTCCGTAATTACAGACCAGTTCATTATTTCTGTTTCCCTTTTCCTTCTTTTCCTCCTCCTCCTCCTCTCCTAAAGGTTTTACTAGGCTCACCGTTCTTCAGTTGTCAGATTTAAATATCATCTTGCATTTTATAGTTTTAAATAACGGCTCATTAAAAGGAATTAACGACATCTCACCTGCAAGAAAGTGCTTGATTATTTGTTTGTGAGATTACATGTGTGTGGAGAACAACAGCAAATGCCGGTGGTGTGTTACTAGTTGGTACAAACCCACACTTAAAGCCACTGAGTGGGGAAATTATTCTCAAATGTTTCTGGTCTTCAATGTAAATGACCAATTTTCAAAACCCACTTCATCCCCCCTTTTTTTTTCCCCTGCTAAATTCACAAGAGTTTCTTATACTACAATAGATTACCTTTGATTGTTATTTAAGAAAACGAAGTTTTTTTTTTTAAACATTTATTGCTGCTAATAAAAGTAACAATAATTAATTATTTAATCCTGCTACAAAAAATAAAATAGAGTAATCCAGTTTGATTATGCCACCTGTCTCATGACACTGCGCCTTTCATTAGTCAAAACTGGGTTCTCAATTATAACTCAATCTCAAAACTGGTATTCATGCCCATTTTGTAGCGCAGTTCTTTAGTTCAGGTATTATGAAGGGGCAAACTACCATAATAAGGCCACCCATAAGGAAAACCTTCTCCCAACTAACTCTCTTTACTGTTCTGAGCCCCTTTTACTTTCGCCATGAACTACGCTCTCTGGACACACAGACTTCTGATTCATATCTTAATCTGTTTAATTTCATCAACCAAATGAATTCTTAAATTAAAGAAACCTGGAAACTAGCCTGTATTCTATTTACAAAGCCTATAATATTGCAGAGTTATTGGCCCTTGAAAAAAAGGGGGGGATTAAAAATTCACAAGCAGAATGCCTCTGATGCTAGCTGAGTTTAAATAAAAGTTGGTCTTTCTGCACGTTGACAGTTTTTATAATTATTCTATCATTCTTCTCAGCGAACCCGCATCCTGGCTTTCTCAGGTCTAAGATATTCTCACGGTGGAAAGCCAAAAAAGGGAGGTTGGGGCATCAACTTTGGTGACCAAAGCCCAGTTCACCTGGGTGCATCTTGGGGGAGGGCTCTTGAGCGATGGCCAAGATGAAGCCAATCAAGAGATACCTGTGGGATGACTGCTATATTTACCCAACAAAGATCAACTCTGTTTTTAAATGTGGGAGGAGGCTCATGTGTCCAGTCAGTGAGGAAGAGGAAGGCGAAAGCACGCCAGAAAGGTCTGCCAAAATGAGCTGGTCCTGACTGAGATCTGAACTTAGGCCCTCAACCATGACATCTCACCACTGGACTACCATATATATGCCCCATTTTACAGTCTGAAGCACCAGCAATTACTAATGGCATATTGAATACCTGCAAGACTATAAAAAATGTGCCATTATACATACATATATACATTATTTAAAATCATGACCTAACTCGTGAAATCACCTTAACCTTCACAAGTCTGCAAATGAACATTAATCAGTAATAAGCTTTCTGTCTCATAGATATTATGACTGGTACATTGGTCCCGCAACTTAAATGCACAAAATTAAAAGCATTGAACAATGAAACTGAGATTCAACATCTAAATTATACAGGATAAATATAAAAATTAATTTATCTAATTTAACTTACAGGGGTTTTAGAGGAACTGTAAAAAAAGTTAATTGATAAAGCATCAACTATAATGATAGTTTGATACAGCTTTCACTTATTAGTTATTTAAAATATTAGAAATCAGTTATGAATTAGTCTGAGCAGCTGTAAACTTTGACATCTTTTCTAATGCACACATGGTGCATTTGTATTCTTTGTAAAAAAAATTGGCTTTGTGTTTTCTTATGGAAAACAGATTAAACAGCTTTCAATTTGTCTCCTGAAGATTATAAGTGGATTAGAGACATTGGCTATCAGTAACAGTTTCAACCAGTTCAAGGTTGCACCTGTTAATATATCTTTTGTTTGTCTGCATCACGTGACATAATATTCTCTCCTGTGTCCTCATATTAACTAAACAAAATTGCCAAATGATTCTGAAAAAATATATATGACCATGTGGCTACTAGAGAAATCTTCATGCCTCTTCTCAGGACCTAACACCATCTACCAACTTTATGCAACCAGACTTGATTTTAAATAGCATTAAACCTGACATGTTACCACCTGCTGAACAGGTGAAAGAATTTTTCAGCTGCTTGTTACCTCTGTCTAATTTTCAAAAGGTGTTTTTTTATTATTAGTTGCAGGTGTTGTGTGTAGCTGAAGAATTACCATCATCCAGCCAGTATCGCCATGTCCTGTAGTAATGACATAATACCTCTTTGGAGATGACACTGAATCAATCAAGTACCACAAAACCTTTTCATTGTTAACAGATTTACCCATGAATTCTAGCTAAAAAATGCACCAGAAATGTAGTGAGTGAAGTGATTCTGCTAAAGACATAGCCATGTGTTAGGCGTCACTGTCAAACAATTACTCTCAGGCTGACTTTCTTATGTTTGACAAAAGTCTCCTGCTACTCACCATTTGCCAAGCATACATGGAAAGGGTATTTGTTTTTGCTCTCTATAGATTGTACTTTTAATCTTTTTTATTCTGGCAGGAGTCCCTTCTTTATGTATGTACATTGAATTGCATCTGATGCTTCAAATCCAGCATCCATTTTCTGTTCTGTCTCTCATAATTCATTGGTGGTTAAATCAGAAATTAACTCATTACATACAAGCTTTGATTCTTGCAAACGGTTTTCACTTTTATTCCTGCTTGTGATTTCGGATAAATTCCTAGAATAATTGGTTTTCTTCTAAGGAATGGTTATTAGCTCAGCGTTGCATATGCTAACCTTTTACAGGCTTAAGGAAACAAATGGGCTCTGTAAAAATTCAGAATGGGGAGGCTTCTCTAATACATTTAAACTGTTTTGAGGTTTTAACAGGTATTAAGCAGTTGGCCTTTCAGCAGTTACCTTTAATGGAAATTTCCATAGCTTTGGAACATGTCTTTCTTCTTGTTGCCAAAAAAAAAAAAGAAGGGGGGTTAGGGGGGAATTCTCGACTTCTTATTCGTGCAAAATGACATCAGCTAAATAAATGGATCTGTTAGACTGAGAGTGGGAGGGAGGGAGTGGGAAATATCCAGCATTCATTGTCTTAGAAGAAACCAGTCAGAATCGTTATGAACAATTAAAGAGGTGCAATAAAAAGAAATAGAACCATCCCCTCTCCCGGACTGGCTCACCACCTGCACCCTGGAAAATGATTCTGATCGATCAGGCCAAATCCAAATTATAACTCCTGTAATGATATCAACAATACAGCTTCCAAGGTTGAATTGCCATCTCTTGGGAAGACCATGGGAGTGATGCAGCCGAACATCGGGGACCACTAAATGAGCAAACAAACAACGATTTGACTAAAGCTGCCAATAACCTGCTACAATATTTTCACCAGAACCGCACAGAAAGTCACTCTGGGATTTAACTAACTCACAACCCTAACCCCCCCCCACCATTATCGGGCGACGTCGTTCGCTGGTTGCGTGAGATATACCAGAAGTTTTGGAAAAAAACTTTTTGTCACAGTTTTCCTCAAAATTTGTGCACAACGATTAAGTGCCAGAATCATTGCTTTAACCAGAGTATCTTGAGTAATTTATTTACAACCTTCATCATCAAAGCAACTTCTTAGGGGGGGAGCACACGAAAGCTATAGAATAGCACATGATCCCTAAAAACCTTGATATGTATGAGCAGGGTTAGTTAATTGACTTTTACCATTTTAAAAAATGCATCTTATGTAGTCGTGTGGAGGGTTAGAAAGGTATCCTCTAATAAAAGAAACAGCACATACAAGTGGACCAAAAAACAAGCAGATTTAGATGTTCATAAACCAGCTACAGTCCTACACTAGACCAAAGACTCAGGCAAAATTATTCTCAGAGCAATACAATATCTACAAGCATGGTTCTAGAAGACAAAAAAACAAATTAATTTCAGACTTAGCAGGAAGGTAAACCTGGCATCACAAACCATGAAAACAGTCATCTTTTTTTTATTATTTGCAAGCAAAGTGAAAGTCATTTGGTGATTGTTCATTATGATTGTTTTCCTATCTGTTTCAAATAGTTGCTGAATGTACTTTTGGCTGACATTTTGAAAACACATCAGAAAGGTGTTATTAGTCTATCAGGTAATTAAACTAGAAAAGTATTTAGGCCACTAATCATAACTACATATCTATATATAAACATAATAGATGGTTATAATTAGACAGAGATAACATGAAGCCAAGCAGAATGAAAATATCATTATACTAAAATGCAAGATAAGTATTTTTAACTACACCTTCAGTTCTAAACAATTTGGTTAATACTTACATTAAAAAAACATATCTTTTCTCTTAATTAAAAAAAATAAAACTTTATTTACCAATTATTTTTTTATTCTTCTGCTTAATGTTCTGTTTAATTTCACCAAAATTAATTGCATAACCCAGATCTGAAGTTTTTGCATTTAAGTGTAATGATACCATAATTGAAGTAATGTTCAGCTACTGAGGCTTTTTTTTCCATTCATCGCTATGTAGTTTTGTTTTTAAAAGCATAACAAAACATTACAAAATGTATTTATTGAAGTTTTGCTATTGTATTGTGTTAGAGATGTATCGCTGGAAGAGATATTTACTTTAAAGAGATTTACTAAAGGATAAGAAAACAATGTCTAAGTAGCTTTATGTTAAAGATGTATTTTCGGATTGTGAAGCTATAAACACTTAATATCATCTTTAAAAATGTGAAGAGATGCAATTTTTGGCCACTACTGTTTACATATGTGTATTTGTGTGTGTGTGTGTGGTGTTGTGTGTGTGTGTGTGTGTGTGGTGTTTTAAATTATAAAATTAAGGTGTTGCTGTTAACCCAAGTTAGAATTCAGGAGAGCAGGTAAGAGGGACTGGTTTTCGTTGAAGACAGCTGGTGCCTGTTCAAAAGTAGAGGTATTCTAGAAGTCAGCTGGACAGGGGTGTTACAGAATCCTTACCATGGTTTTCTACTACTCTTTGATGTCCACAAATAACAACCATAAGGATATTCCACTGATTAAGTCTGATTAAAATACGACAGTAGTCTACATTTCCACCACATGAGCGGTCAAACACCAAGAATTAGCTGAGTTGAATAATTACAACAGAGCACCATTTCCCAATCCATTAATTACAATTATTTTTTTAACCTTATACTCAGAATGAACCAAGAAATCCTATCTGAACTTGGTGCTCAAGATAAAGCTGGAAAGATGGTGATGGTGTCATATGAACAGCAGTTAAGGCATTTACCAGACACCACCTTATTAGTAGTAACTCTGCTTCCTCCCACATCTAAAATCCCTAACTAACCCCCTATCCACTAATTTCATTTTTCTTCTTGTTTTTATTTTTTTTTTTTGACAGAACAAAAGATCTCTTTTCCTACATTTCTAATATCCCTTTAGATAATTCTAGAGTTACTTACATTTCAGCTTATTCTTACTATTTGTCACCTACTCTGTAGTTTAATTTTCTTTTTTCCTTGACATCTTCACATAATTATTATTCCACGATAATTTCCCGCTGAAAATTGCAGAACAAGTAATAAATAATAAGAAAGAGACAGAGGAAGAATCAACTTAGCCAAATTGTATTTTGACCAATTTCCTCCAAGTGCTTCTGTTTACCATCAATCAAAGAAAACCACAGGTAATGTATTCAAAAGAATAATCGCTTTATTTCGGATTTGAAATTTGTTAAAGCGAAACTGTAGTTTTATCTTGAACAAATCTATTAATATTCTGAGCACTGCGTTCGCCTCTAATTCAATATTTTCATTATCATCATTATTATTATTATTATTAAAGTTCTTCATTTTTTCTCCAATGATTGCTTTTATCATAATTATTATCTCCATCATCCTCGAAAAAGACACATTGCCCGCCCCCGCCACGAACCGTCTCCCCATCGCTGGTTTTCATCCTATCGTCATCACCTCGCCCGGTTGCCATCATTATAGTTATTCATCCCAGATCTCGTATTAGTCTCAATCTTTAACGCGATAATGGCGATGAAAAATCGCTATCCGCGGCGAAACACCGGATTATGACGACCGGGCCGTGATTTATGGACACTGTTTTCTTCCAGGGGAAAATCGGCGGACAATTAATCACCTGACCGCCCGTACGTCTCCTACCGACGAGAGGTGGAGTTAGAATATCGCCCGAACTAGCTTGTCTTCCGCACCGCCATTCGTCGAGGAAAATGGCCGACCCCGCGAACACACGGGAACCGGGCGGGGAGACCGTGGAGCAGCCAGCGGCCGTCAGGGGGACATCCAGATCTCGGCGGGAAGGGGGTTAGGGTGTGAAAGAAACGGAACCGGACATTTAGCGGAATTGGCCTGGAACCCGCCTTCCTCCGGAAGCTTTCGTTCCGCATTGCATCATGGGAGCGCCGTTTTGTTAGTACGTTCTTTTGCCGACGGAGGGTGTTTACTTCTTCGCTCGATGTCCCCCCCGGGGGGGGAGGCTAACCCCTAGCCCTGGTGGCGAAGAAACAAGGCGGTACCCCCCACGTGGAGCCCCCCCCTCCCTTACAAAATAGTAAGGCAAACACCCAGAACCGCGGTAATAGACAGTCCGGTGTCTCCTTGAACCCTGACCCGCCGCGAACGAGTCGCAGTCGGTAAAGGCGCCGTAATGCGAGGAACAGGAGGATGAGGGGGAGGAGGATGAGGGGGGGGTACCTTTGACTCTGGGCACTCACTGATCGATCGATACCGAGGCATTGAGGCCAATAGTGAGGCTTCGAATTTGCATTTTCACCGAACAAAAGTCCATAATTCGGCAGGCACCTGGTGTTGTTTGGGAGGGGGGAGCTTGAGCCTGCTTCTAATGGGAGGATATTGTGTGTCAAAATTACGAGTTATCGCAGATTCCGATGCTTACAGTTTCCTTTCTTTCTAAAATTCTCTCCCAACCTCCACGAATGTGATGACCTCCTCTTCTCGCTTCCATTGAGAGACAAGAGCCGCGCGTTCTCAGCGAAGGGGGGATTCCGATCAAATTTTAACGTTCCCTTCCCCCTGGTATATATGTTTACTAGAAACACAACAGCAAAACGAAGGGGGGCAGCATCAACGGGAAGCCGACCCGGAACGGTTCGTCCCAATTCCGGAGATCGCGCAGGCGAGACTTAATGTTACCTTAGACGCGAGGACCAGCGTATTTCGCCTGCACGAGATGCCAGCTTCGAGCCGGAAACCTCAGGTAAATATATAAGACCGACGACTTCGGTATCTGCGGTGGACGTCAGCAGCAGGAATAGCAGCGACCGACGATCAGTTTAAAAAAAACAAAAAAACAACACACACACACACACACACACACATTAATAAATATTTCCTTACCCAGGTCGCCTTGCAGAAGCCAACACCACGGCTTCCTGTCACCTTGTACTGACTCAACAGCGCTGTAGCCTCCGCCCATCGTCTCCATAATTCCTAAATCCACTGCCATCGGGTTTTGCCACACATCCGCGCGTCCGATCAATAGGAAACCATTCATTTTAATTGCTAGATTCATCACTTCGATTTCCCCATGACAAGAGAGAGTAACTGTTTCTCTCTCTCTCTCCACCCCCTCTCTCTCTCTCTCTCTACCCCTCTCCATCTCTCTCTCTCTCTCTCTCTCCACCCCTCTCCATCTCTCTCTCCACCCCTTTCCATCCATCTCTCTCTCTCTCCACCCCTCTCCATCCTCTCTCTCTCCACCCCTCTATCTCTCTCTCTCTCTCTCCACCCCTCTCCATCTCTCTCTCCCTCTCTCTCCCCTCTCCATCCATCTCTCTCTCCACCCCTCTCTCTCTCTCTCCACCCCTCTCCATCTCTCTCTCTCTCTCTCCACCCCTCTCCATCTCTCTCTCTCTCTCTCCACCCCTCTCCATCCCTCTCTCTCTCTCCACCCCTCTATCTCTCTCTCTCTATCTTCTTGTTTCCTGATTAAAAATTAACACAAAAACCGAACAGCAACGAAAAGAAACAACAACAAACAACAAACAAACAAAAACACAAACCCCGGGTAACTGAACGTGAAAGTGAATAGTGTTTTTTTGTTTTCTTTCCTCTGAAAAATCCCGACGCTCAGTTTTCCTAAAACTACGATGATGATGTAGCTCTGCCGGCTGAGATCGATCCCAACATGGCGCTTACCACAGTAAGTATCACCAGTGGACGACGAAGACGAAGTTACCTTTACTTCAGCTTTAATAATGACTGGCACAGCGAACCCAAGAACGTGCGCGCGCGACACCGGACGGTAAACGTCGTGTAAACACCCAGAAAAGATGGTCTTTGTGTCGGTCGTTAAAGCTGACGTAAACACGACTCCCCTCCCCCCACCCCCCCGGTTAGCCATGATCTGCTCCGCTTCTCGCTGTTCGGTCCGGGCGGGGGCAGAAGGTACATTTTCGAATTACTACCCCCTTATTTTTCTCCCGAGGGCCGCCGCCGAGTTGGGGAAAGAACGGAGTCGGGGAAAACAAAGAGAAGAACCAAAGGTATCCGCTAGAACCTTCGGCAAGGCTCTCCCCTCCCCTGGCCCTGCCCACACAAGATGGCGGAGAAGGCGCCGCTCTTCTGAACAACCACTACTGCCTGATAGGGGGCGCGACTCTCGGCTTATCCCCACCCAAGGACTTCTCTCACCTTTGGCTTGTAAATAACGAAGCGAAAAATGAAAATAATACACGAAAAACCGGCGCATACTCGTATTTAAGTTAGATAAGCGGGGTAGGAAATAATACAAAGAGAACTGGCGACAGGGGAACCCACAGTGTCCCTTTTAAAACCCTTTTTCCTCTTCTTCTTATCATTAGACCTTATTAACTTACGTACAGACAAAACGCCGCTAGAATTTTCTTAAAAAATATCGTAACAGAGTTAGGCGACAGTTTGTTATGTTGTTGTTTATTATTATTATTATATTATTATTATTATTATTTATTATTATTATTATTATTATTGTTTTGTGTGTTGTGTGTTGTTGTTGCTCCCCGTCTGTTTCTGTTGTTCATTCAACAAATCTCTTTGTAATTACCTCGTTGAAAAGTTTACTTCCTACAAAGAAGCGATTAACGAACAATGAACAAGACATTCGTTTGAAGTTTACCGTTTTGTCCCCCCCCCCGCTCTTTTTTTTTTGTGTTTCCAGATGTAAACATTGCGAGTTACCGAACAGACTCCATCTCCGAGTCTCTGTCTGTTTCCGGTGCGCTACAGTAATTCGTGGCCATATTTGCCACTCATCAAAAACTGATATCCACGCATTTACGGACCGCATACAATGGGATGAATCCGCTTTATATAGCACTGTCTTTTAATTCCTCTCGATTGGCAGACTTAAGAAAGCTCCCGTGGATTACTGGCGCTATGCATACTGACATTTGGGAAAGCTCGAAGCTTGATTTTCATAAAAGGAAGCCTTTATTAAGATCACGTGGTTTTACTCGAGGTTTCGTGTTTAGCTCAATTAGCTGGATTAACTGCTGATTTATTCCGTCGCCCTCGTTTTCCCTTTCGCTGGCCCTGTCATCACTCTCAGAATCAATGCATATACTGTACACTCCTAGACCGAGCCGCCATTCTCTGCAACAACGGTGTGCCGAGGAGAGACAGTAGTAATAAAGATCTCATAACGCGCTAATTCCACTGTCAGATATTTTTATTTGTATTTTCCTGTTTAAAAAAAAAAAAAAGAGAGAGAGAGAGAGTTTCATCTGAAACCTCAAACCTTTCGTTTTGCGTGAACCAGGCCTCTTCCGGGTTCTGTGTAATGAATGAACTCCTCTCTGGTCTGGCATCGCGGGCAAGTGGGCGTATGCAGCCGTACAGGCCGAGAACCAACTTCAGGGTCCGGTCTCCTAAAACCAAAATCACACCGGAGACTGAAAGGTTTGACGTTTACAGGTAACGAAAGACCATTAACAACAGCAAGAACGTAAATGATTCCCACTTCAGCAGTCACAATACCTAATTTTAGAGCTATTGCCAAGGTGAAAAGAAACATATTCCTGTATCTTAATACGTTTTACTTCTTGATTCATCTTAAAACAACAACAACAACAACAACACACACACAAACACAATAGCAGATCTTATCAGCAATTAAACGTAACGTTGTTGTTATCATTTGTATCTTTTTGTGTGTAATTATGGACGCGGTAATTTGTCCCTATAAATATGAAATTTAATGCATACCGAAAGCCACGGTGTTATTGTCTTTATCCGATATCGTCCATTACCACTGATTTGAATAATTACTAGCTATTACTATGCTTTCGCATAAATGTGGATATACTTCATTATTGATGATTCTTGTTGCTTTACATGGAAGATGAAAATGGCACCTAAATGATAATCTACATAAAACAGGGCTGTGATTCATTCATAAAGTTGGTTAATCCCGACGGAGAATTGTGGGAGAAGTTGGAATTACAGCAGGCAATGTGCGAATAGCCCTTCTTCATAAAATAAAGTCATTTGGTTCACTCATCGCTGAGGAGGAAGAAGGAGAAAAAAATACACAGAACAAGAAGATAAGTTGCTAGTTCGAAAGTTTAGAGCAAACCCTTTATTGGCGAGTGGCCAATTAACAAACAGTTGACCACAGTTCATCTACAACAATCAGCATCTCAACAACCTCTATCACCAAAGGTGGTTAAGAGAAGTTGGTTGGATTAATTGGCTGGGTAGAGGATGGAAGGCTCTTACATAGACACGGTAACAAGAAAAGGTGACTTGTCAGGGCTAAGTAACATCGTGAAATAGAAAACTTTTTTCTAGTGTATTTCATCCGACTTTCCATCTCTCTCTCTCTCTCTCTCTCTCTCTCTCTCTCTCTTTCTCTCTCTCTCCCTCTCTCTTTCCATCTCTCTCTCTCTCCATCTCTCTCTCTCTCTCTCTCTCTCTCTCTCTCTCTCTCGTTGTTATCGGTAATTGTCTCTGCCGTCCATGTGGGACATTCTAATAGAGTTACTCACAGGGAGAAATATGATCCAGGAAATTACCAACAAGCGCTTTCAGTAGTAAATTATCATGACAGAGAAATCCGCTGGTCAGGTTTGTTCAGCTACAACAGGAACAAATAATATAATCTATTGACGGCTTCAGTCCTGTCCGGGTGGGAACTGGACTTCATCCGAAAAGAAAATTTGTTGAAGCAAAACAACTATGGCTCGCACCGAAGCCAAGTTTCCATTTCGACTTGGACTCAGCGCACTTCAGCAAATGCGTTTGTTTGTGGGTGGAGAGACCGACTGACCCGTCATAGAGACCGGAACCAATGCTATCCCATTCTGCCAAGGTTGCAGGTTGCTCTAGCTGCTCGAGTGGACGGATTGTACGTAGTCCCCTTCCTCTACTCTAGAAAACTTTCGCTGTTGCTTCGGCCAAGTTCATTGTTTATGGAAGAAAAATCGGAATTGTTTGAAACCGTCAGTCGGTTTCGCCGCGTACGTATTTTCCGGGTACTCTGATTGAACTTGTCGACTTTGGTTTGGTTCGCCGACATACCGCACGCGCGGCTGGGTTCATAATTGAAATCACGCGCCACCCGGTTTTTTCCATCGAAGGAAAGACACCCGATGTAGAAAACGGCTTTTACAGATAATTCCCAAGAGGCAGAGGCCCCGCTCGGTTCGTGGTAAGCTTTATAGGAAGCTGAACTTTATTCATCCTTATTGAGAGAGTAAATACGAGAATTTGCCCAGTGCAAATATAAAATAGTAACAGGCGCCATAATTTTAGAAATAGTTCGCGTCTGTTGTCCTTGTTGTTGTTGTTTTTCGTTGCCTGGTCTTGAACGAAACTGCTAGCAGTTTTCCGATCACTTCAAGGTTCGACAAAAGCCGAATGACGCAGTTGGGTTTTCGATTATCGAACGAGAATCTGTTATTTGATTGTATGTTTTGTTTAGTAGCATGTCTTGAGCCACCTAATCTTTTAAGAAAGCTGACAAGAAGGAAGAAATAAAAGACTATAAGAAACTGATCATAGTTACAACAATAGATTGGAGCGAGGAGCTGCAAGTGCCCCTTTTTGCAGCACTCGCTAATTAGACGTATAGGTGGCCTATAATCTACGTCACATGTTTTGGCTCTCGAATGTCGGTCACACAGAGGTTTAATCAGGAATTATTGGATGGGCGACGGCTTAACTCTACAACAATATCCCCGGTTTCCGCTACATTAGTTCCATCTTTCTTCAGATGGCATGGCCGTGCGTAACCAATGACTAGTTCACTGAGAATTTTAAGTATATTCAACGCTATTTATTCACGCATCTGGTTTTCGTCATAAAATGAAGAATTTTTGAATTTTCATTCTAGGACACGCGTGCTAATTCCGGACAGGATGAGAGCTGTGACGGTGTAAATAATTAACTTTGCCTACTTAGGATAATTACTTATCGTTACTAAAAGGAGAACCCTCTGTTATATACAGAAGCCGCCTTTCGTTACTTACTGGCGACCTCGCCTCAAAAATAATGACTTTTCTTCTTCTGAACAATTTTCTTTCGGACCATTAATTTCACTGATTTGTGCTTACCTGGCCACAGCGCCTGAATATGACAAAATTAAAGCAAACCAAACAATTTAAAAGATCTCTCTCTCTCTCTCTCTTCCGAGTTCGATCACCTAACAGAAGTCCGTATCCTATCGATGCCGATGTTCCATCCGCTCCCAGTCCATAGCTCCGCGAGAGCAAAGCATTCTGGGAACGAGCAGTTTTTCTCAGGATCTCACCTGCGCGGACTTAAAAAAACATCAGCTCCACCTACTCTCTGGGCTCTGTTGGGGTTTGAAGACCGGCGAATAGAAGAGCAGTCGCCAGACCTAGCGGCCGAAGAGAAACGGAAAAGGGATGCAGAGAAATCGGGGCACCTGGAAAGTAAGGAGATGTCGGTTCCAGAAACTTTGGCGGACTGAGAATTAAAGAAGTTCAAGGGTGTGAGCAAAATAAAAAAGAGATACCCGGACCTGCCGCCGGTTTGCGGAATCACGAACTGCGAGATGTTCTAAGATGTCTGGCGGATAATTTCCTCTTTTAAAGGAAATCCGACCCTCTCGATTCCTAGCTAAATTTATGTAATAATAATAAAATAAAAGCTCGACGAGGCTGAGTTACGTCACGATGTTGTATGTAATGAGTTGGTGTGGCTGATTCATTTCTTCGGAGCAGCCCTTGGTGCACCATTTATATTCTGTTTCTGTCTTTAGCTATTACAAAAGGCAGGCCCTGCTGCTGAAAAACACTAAAGAAATACCTGCTGTTTTATTTTAATGATACTTGTCATCATTAATAGGGGAGACCTGGGCCGGTTGTTACAGGGGTAAGTTGTTACGGCACTAGTAGTACCTAATTAGATGTGCACATAAGGCTATAATCGACGTCACATACTTCCGCGTCGTACGCTCTGACCATCGATTATAGCTGATCTAGCAGTTATTGGTGCTGTAAAATCTTTCCGCTGTGACAAAATATCTCCCTTACCTTACACAACATTGGCAGAATTAATCGCCGCATCTACCCACACAATGATGTCCGGATAATCTCAATGACATCTGGAATGGCAAGACCTCCGGTCACACGTACCCTTCTTTCTCCACGGTGGCTCTTTCCCGTCCGAATTCACGGGGAACATAACGATCTAAGTATTCCGGCCTTGATTCGTCGTCAAGAAGAAGACAGAACAATGGAAATGCAGTAGGAATCTATTTCTGTTTGTCAAGCACGCGAAAAAAGAAAGGGTTGAGGGAGGGAGAGATGACGAGATGACGTCAGTACGGTAGAGAATAACTTTTTTTAAATAGCCGGCATATTTCTAGGAAAAAAACTATAGAAAAAGAGTTAAACCTTGGAAGTAGCTCCTAAGATAAGTGGCGTAAAATGCTGATGCCGGGAGTCCAAGACTATCATGACTGCGAGGGCCAGGAAAAGGAGACAGACGGTGAGAAGAAACAGTTCCGGTTTCTCCTTTCTCGGTGCTGTGACAAGTGTTCTCTTAGGCCTGATTGTAATAATAATAATAATAATAATAATAATAATAATAATAATAATAATAATAATAATAATAATAATAATAATAGACTTAAACTCTGTAGCTATAAATCGCTGCTGTACTCGTTATTATTATTATTATTATTATTATTATTATTATTAGTATTATTATTATTATTATTAACCAAAAAAGATTCGTCACTGTCGCATTTTACAAGTACATATTTAAATTTAAATACTGTATGTAGAAGAGCAGACCGGTGTCGTATTCAGGCTTCAGTGCAAGCACACATCCTAATTGTCTGCCCTTTAGCTAAACTCTTGTCTAAGCGATGGAGAGATACGAGAGCAATGTCACACCTAACGCACTGACTGGCGCATTTTCACAATTTCTCCTTTTTCTGATACATTCAATAGCATGTTGTTCACATACTACCATTATTACTGAATAACAACCCACACAAATCCATACAAGAAAGCGCGCATGAAGGAGAAACTTCAAAGCTGTCTAGAAATTGATTATTAGAACCATAAACAAAAATGTTTAGAACGAAGGGTTTGCGTCTTGAAGCTGAAATATGGACAGCCATAATCGCCCCGTCCCCGACCTCTCTGCCTCTCTCTTCTTCTTTTCTGTTTTTTTCTCTCGTTGAATGAAGAGCTGGATTTAAGCCCGACTGACACGGGTCGGACGGGTTGGATCAAGATGGATTTCTACGACAGTTTTAATTATTCATTTATTATAGTTTGGTGTTTTAACTTCAGCGCGAAAGTGACGGCCTCTTTTGACGTTTCGAGAGCGGATCCCAAATATCGAAAGCGTCGTGTTCGAGGGGCTAATCGTAGAAAGGGAGAGCTAAAAATGCAACAAAAAAAAAACAACAACAACAACAACAACAACAACAACAATAATAATAATAATAATAAATAATAATAATAATAATAATAATAATAATAATAATAATAATAATAATGAGTCCAGCAAACGATTAATGGCTACAGAATTTAAATTTACCTTAATGACCACGCACCTGTGTGCAAGAACCAGTTCTCCGTGAGATCGGACTTTTGAGATTCTTGCCAGGTGTCATGGGGACTGCACGTGCCACGATGCTTTGTTTACCTGTCTTCGCTGGCACGTAAGATCAAACGTTTAGTTTATAGACGAAAACAGTTTCCGGGTAAAAGCAACGAATGAAATTACTTTTACAAATTAAAGTTTAAAAATTTTAATCCTTATTATTATTATTATTATTATTATTATTATTATTATTATTATTATTTGCTATTTACATTTACGGTTGCATCTAGAGAGAGAAGCCCGTCATTGGACAGACAGCCACACACACACCTGTTCTTCAGTGACAGTCATAAGGAACTGATAGAGCGTCTTCAGATGTCATTTATGTGACGTTAAATATGAAAGTTTGGAACCGTCCAGTTACAGTTCTTTACAGTTACTGGACACCCTCCCTCTGGGAGTGTATACTTGTTTTAAGAAATTACGTGTGGGCAACGTTTGCACTCGATGTTACTGTGCTCTTATCCTTTAGAATAATGTCGCCACAAAACACCTGGAATGTAACTAGAATTTGAAACGTAGTTAAGTTATAACGTGTTTAATCTGAATCTATTAGAATCGCTCGTGACTCCTTGTTTTGCTAATACTGCAGCCAAGACATTACAGTAGGAGGTCTTTGAAGGAACTTTACTGAAAGTGCTACTGCGAGTTTAGACATCCAGTTCAGATAACGCATTTCTACAGTGTAAATACTACGCACCCATCCTCTCATTTGCCATTTCTTCAGACAGAAATAATTCATCAAACTCAAGCTTGTACACTACGCAGCGTTAGACAGGGTCCGATCCTCCGACCCCCTCAGACCCTCAGTTAAATAGACAAAGCAAAAATCTCTCTCTCTCTCTCTCTCTCTCTCTCCCTCTCTCTCTCTCTCTCTCTCTCTCTCTCGCTCTCCACTCTCTCTCTCTCTCTCTCTCTAATTACAGAAGGATTAACATTTAACATTTATCAGAAAAGCAGTTTTACCAAAAAACATTTTTGGTTTTTCAATACTAAATCATACACGAACAAAAGATATGTAAAGGTTTTAATAAGGTAATTTAACACCCGCTCAACATTTGCTATCAACGAATATCGCTAGAAACCTATTTATTTTACCGTCCAAGCTATTCACCACCAACCAGGGGTTGTGAGTGAAGCAACTCTGTAGCATTAATAAACTCATTCCATTATACCAGCGCCATTGCCCGCTCTCTTTACAGAAGGTAAACAAAACATTATATCAGTTCTTCCTCGTACGTCATCATCTACTGCTGATGACGATTCTTGCCTCTCCTGTGACTCGCAGGGCCTGTCATTTTTGTTCTAAGCAGAACGCCCGTGGGGGGGGGGGGCGTCAAAACAATCTCCAGACGGGATAAAATTGGGGCCTTCAGCCACACATTATATTAGTGGAGATAGAAAACCTGACAAATCGTAATGACTTAACGACTCTGCAAAGAAGCAGGTGTGACGTCACAGCTTTATTATGCAGAAACCGTGCAGTTGTGTGCACTGATATGTGGCGTTCGGTCAACGTCATAGTTGTGTAATTAAGATTGGCTTCTCTCATAAGGAACCCACGAATTCCCCCCCCCCTCACGAAGTATCGATGCGAGAATATTTAATCGTTATTTCCTGCAGCCGTTAGTAAACTGCGATTAGCGACATTATCACTGAAACCAGATCGAGAAGAGTAGGGGTGCAGACGGCGAGGGCATGGACATTGTGAAATAGAACCAGACCAACAGCGAGGGGAAGTTCGTTCGTTACACTGAACAAAGCAACAACAAATAAAAGAATACAATAAACTAATCACCTTGAATTTAAAAAATAAGAAATAAAAAACAATTAAATTTAACAAAACTCTGATTTGTTATAAAATGATGGAAAGGACTTTTGAAAGTAGCAGCGACACGACACAGACACAAGTTGTCATCTCTCCATCTCTCTCTCTGCGCTCCATCTCTCTCTCCATCTCCCCATCTCTCTCTTTCTCTCTCTCTCCATCTCCCCCCCTCTCTCTCTCTCTCTCCTCTCCTCTCACGCTCTCTCTCCTCTCTCTCTCCATCTCCCCATCCTCTCTCCATCTCTCTCTCTCTCCATCATCTCTCTCTCTCTCCTCATCTCTCTCTCTCTCTCTCTCTCACTCCATCTCTCCCTCCCCCCTCTCTCTCTCCATCATCTCCCTCTCCTCTCGACTCTCCTCTCTTTATCCTCCTCCTCTCTTTCTCCTCTCTCTCTCGCTTCATCGTCTCCCCATCTCTCTCTCTCTTCCATCTCTCTCCCTCTCATCTCTCCTCTCTCTCGCTCTCTCATCTCTCTCCCATCTCTTCCTCTCTCTATCTCTCTCTCTCTCTCTTCGCTCTCCTCTCTCCTCCTCACTCTCTCATCTCTGCTCTCCTCTCTCCCTCTCTCTCTCTCCGCCCTCCTCTCCTCTCTCTCTCTCTCCCTCCTCTCTCTCTCTCTCCCTCTCTCTCTCCATCATCTCTCTCTCCCCCCATCTCCCCATCGCTCTTCTTTTTTCTTTGTTATTTTTAATTAAATAACTATTTTAATTTTAATTTGTTTGGTTTGATGTAAATTCTATTATAACTTTCTGGCTTTTGTTAGATTAATTTAATTTTTAAAAATTAATTCAATTCTGTGATCTAATTCACTCCGTAAATTATTCATATTATTAATAACGGTTCAAAATTTCTTTATATAATATATATTTTTTAAGTTAAAAGTTAATTTCAGGACTAAGTTTGGACTGCAGGAGATTTAAGATAAGTTTTTCACCGTTCGATGACGTATCAGGGTAATTATGAATAAGATTTACATTTGGATAAAAAGAAGATGCGGGCTGTAAGCGGATCGACGGCGGTGATGGAATTCTTACTCACCAGAGCGAAACGACTCGAGCAGAACAGGCGAGAGGAAAAGGAAGAAGAGCGTGCGGCGGAATTCCAGGGTCGACACGGAGGAAGGAAGCCGGCTGGGCTCGGCGTCGAGTGGCCCAGGGATATCGGGACCGCCGCCACTTTATCCGTGGCGCTGCCTGTAATCACGAGGGTCTCTGGCCGCGTCGGTCACCCATCCGTGACCGTGCGACGGATGACAGCCCCGATTCCTTTCTTACCCGAGATTCTGACTCATTGACCGAGAACGCTTTGAACCCTGGAAAGGTATACACGCCGTTCGTTTGTTTTCTCTATGTCTCCAGGTGTTCTCTCTCTCTCTCTCCCCTCCCCTCCCCCCCACCAAACGATCGATTTCTGTAATAGCAGAGCCTACGAGACCATTCGCGGATTAGAGGGAAAGTGAAAGTCCCAATTACGGTTTCCGAGCGGATGTTCGTATGTACGGAGAGGCGATGAACTAAGATCCGACTGCAATGCGACAAATTCCGCAAACAAACGGGAACGTGGAAGTGATGATGCGACGGCGGACGACAGCAGCAGCAGCAGCAGCTCAGACGAAGACAGGCGATCGGAGATGACATTCCCTGTGTAGAGAAAGTTATTTCTGGGCTCACTGGGAGATTGGGCTGAGCGAGGAACGAAATAAACTCGGAAAGTTTTTAGCCAGCATAGTGAGTGACCCTCCTCCCCGAAAAGGGAAAAGAAACAATAGCACATCAACGCTTCGTTTTAAGTTACGTGTGTTGTCGGCGATCGCTAAGGGTGGGGTGGGGGGGATGTAATTATTATAAACTATCGGAAGTAATTAGTTCTGACCTACCAAGTGGTAGTCAGCAACACCAGCTACCGATAGCGTTAATTAACATCGATTCTTGCAGAGCTGGCATGACTTACAGGACCTGACAGTGCTATAGTCCACACTGCTCTTATTTCTCTCTCTGAGTGTTGTCATCAGCAGATCTGCTGCATTTTCGGCTTAGTACTCGGATGGTACCAAAGCCGTGGGCGGGAAAGCTTCAAATCAGCGCCTACCGGAGCAGCCTTCCGTCCTTTGTTGTTTGGATCAACTCGAACTACACGGTCTTGGTTTTCTCAGTATATCGCTAGTGCAGAACGTCGTTATAGTACTGTTACCTACCTTCTTCGGTACTGGCATTGTGTTGTCACCTTGGAGACTTTGGTATTGTCACCGTATTTCAACATGCTAAGATAATGGTGCCGTAAATTCCTTGGTTTGCTTATTGCATTGCTGCCGATTGTTGCTGTATCTTTTACCATAGAATCTTCAGCACTGCTATTATATTGTTACCGTAGAGTCTTCGCCATTTTCCGTGCTATCCTATAATCATGCGCCATCACCGTGGTTTTGACGATGTAACACAGTAGAATGAGAAATCTCCTGTTTCTCTTTGCTACTCGGGATTTTATGTTTCTTTATATTTCTAATATTTTATTTCGGTGTTCTCTGTCCATTATGGCATATTCTGTTTTCTTATCACGCTGCCTTAATATCGCTGTACTGCTTCGTATGACTATGTTCTTCCTTGTCGTCTATTAGCATTAAATGTACTGCTAGTAGAATGCGTTGGTAATACCGTCTACCATCTTCGGCTCACCGCTGTATTCTTCATCGCACTAGTATCGTTCTCTTCCTAGCACGTTGTCCGGATCTTACAGCAGTGATATCAAAGAGTGTCGATACCCTTTGTTGGAGCGTGATGGCGACCTGAAAGCTAATCTCACGAGTAGGAATTTTTTCTGCACTGGGTTCAACTCCCGTAACTGTCTGCCGGTGTTTTCGGCTTGGTGTTTAGTTGCATACGTATATATTTGCCCCAGGGTGCGTCGGGTGTCACCCCCCCCCACACGATCTAGTATTTACTTACGTCAGCTTTGTGCACGTCCTTCGGGCTTTATCTTCTTTTTGTTGTTGTTGTTGTTGTTAGAAGAAATCTATAACTAAACGAATCCGCTTTACGTTCGATCAAATCGGCTCCTGTTCGATCTGAAGCATCGGTTCGATCGCCCGAAACGACGAAGCAAAATCTTTCCGCTTATAGTTTTAAAGATGAGACATCAGCGACCGATATCTGAACCAGCTAAAGTTATGCGTTGACCGTAGACCATCGAAAACACCAAACTGTTCGGCTGGAAACCGCTGGCTTTCTCTTCTTCATACATTACACCCTTTTAGAGGAGGAAAAAATCTGCATTTCGGAAACTGACTTTTTATCGGCTGTCACCAAATTCTACAAACTCCGACGCTGTGATGGCGCCCCGATGGCGAAGAGGTCACGCCCGTATCTCACGGATGTACAAACGAGTTCGAGTTTGGTTTTCGATCGCTCGTTTCTCTAGAAGGCTGGGGAGGAGAGTTATTAAAGGGAAAAGTTTTCCCTTTTACGTCGAGTTTCGGTAAAACCCCGTAATTGTCAGCTGTTGAAACCGATCGGAGTTTCCGAAATCGGTTGGCCGTCAGTCAGTCAGTGCGCGCGAGAAAGAGAAAAGGGAACAGGTAACGAGATTGCACAGACACAGACAGACACCTTAACGATTTTCTTTTTTTATGCTCGGGTAAAGCCACTCAATTTATCTTCAACTGAATAAAACGCCGCGAAGTACAGCGGTGAGCCGCTGTACTAATTCGCTAAAGTGGTAGATGGGAAGCGGGAGTTTTATTCCGATCACCTCGTCGTCGATGGGCGAGCTGCCCGCGTACGTACGCGCGTGTCGACGAAGTCTTCGGTATTTCGTCTCTAAGTTATCTCCCCATAGCAAGAGATTTTAAAATATTCACTGCCGTCGCACTTTAGGGGCTTTTTTAAAAATTTTTTTAGATAATAAATTTTGAATAGGCTTGCCATGTGACCTTTAAGGGCTGGTATCCTGCGTTAAAAGTGGCTCGGCGCATCTGCCAGCAATATTTTTTAGGGAGTTGAGTTTGGTTAAAACTAAACAGAAGCAAAAAAATATGTTAAGGAGAGAGAGAGAGAGAGAGAGAGAGAGAGAGAGAGAGAGAGAGAGAAGAAGAGAGAGAGAGAGGAGAGAGAGAGAGAGATGGAGAGAGCGAGAGAGAGAGAGTGGAGAACAGAGAGAGAGAGATGACGTTATTACAGAGAGAGAGATGGAGATGGAGAGAGAGAGATGGAGACATAGAGAGAGATGGAGAGAGCGAAGAGAGAGAGAAGAGTGGGAGACAGAGAGAGAGAGATGACGTTATTACAGAGAGAGAGATGGAGATGGAGAGAGAGAGATGGAGACATAGAGAGAGAGAGAGAGGAGAGAGAGAGAGAGAAGAGAGAGAGAGAGAGAGAGAGAAGAGAGAGAGAGATGGAGAGAGAGAGAGAGAGAGGAGAGATGGAGAAGAGAGAGAGAGAGAGAGAGAGCGAGAGAGAGAGAGAGAAGAGAGATGGGAGATAATGGAGAGAGAAAGAGAGAGATAGAGAGATCTTTTATTCTATTTATTTTATCCGATGCCGGTATTGCAGTGATCTCTTGCAGGGTGAAATGTAAACACTCCCAAGACGATTGTATTTTTGTTCATTAGAAACCTGGCGATCTCCAGCAGAAAAGAGGCCGGATAGAGAGGCCTGGTCTCTGTGCGGTGTACTGCGACATGAAATACCTCCCTCCCACTCTTTCTCTCTCTTTTTTAAAAATTTTTCTTTTTACTGGGCCATTTGTTTAACACTTCGGGGCAGGCTATTTATTTACCTAACTAATTCGTAACGGAATACAACCAGGTTCGCCTGGTTTGGGCTGAGCAACACCGAAACCACTTTCGATATTATGGGGCATAGACAGGTGACGTCACAACCTGCCTACGCCATTATCATCTTGGGTGCTTCTTTAAGGTGGGGATGCTCTGCATTTTTTTGCCGATGTATTTCAATAATTCCAGCTATACGGATATCGCTTTTCTTTTCTTATTCTTTACCACATCTGCTCTCGAACAACCAAACTGCTGTGTTACCACAAACAAAATTAAATAAATTCATTACGCTGACGCTCGTCTGGCTTCATTCAGTAAAGACACGCATCAACTGGCGGCGGACTCTGGCGGGTGGGGGGCGGTATCAAGGGGAAATAACTCCCGGCCCGTTTGATGTTACTGCATCGAAATTCTTTTTTTAAATATTACGTTACAGAATTAAAATAATTAAAATAAATATAAGTAAAAATGACTGCGGTCTATCGCGCAATAAAGCTGCTATCCGCCTCTTTCTACACTTTTGTTGTTAATTAAAATGCAGTATTCGAGCAGAAAAAATTAAAATTAAAAATCAGGAAGAAGATCCGCTGAACCACCACGCACCGTTAGTCGTGACATTATCTTGACAATAAACCGGCCACCTGGTCATTCTCTCCAGCAACTTCGTGAAATTCTCCATTGTAAGTAGTCGCTATGTTTGTCGCAAGCAGTACCAAAGCTAACTGGCAATGGTTAGGCCTTCTTTTTTTTGTCTGTGACTCTTTGATATAAGTCATCCTACACAGGTTCAGTGGAGTTCATTTCTGGAAACTGGGGACGGCCAAATCACCAATTTTAGGACATTGGCAGGGTGTCGGGTACTGAGCTGTGCGGTACACCGTTTGCAAACGACGTTCCGAAGAACTTTCGCGACGAAGCGTAATGTCGCGATGTCTTCCCTGTCAACGTTTGTCAAGTTACCAGCCGAAGAAAGCACCAGGACAACTCCACATTTTTGCTTTTCCACCGCCATGTTTAATTGTAGAACTAAACCAGACCTCCTTAAGATTTTCTCCAGCCTTTCTTCTAACAAAATTGTCGTCGCTGAGAACCAAATATACCAAACCCGCATCCATCGGACCACAATGCATTGTACTGTTAGGAGCCCTGGAAACTCGCTCTTTCTTCTTATCAAGTCTAAGTAAGGGGTTTGCAGCCGCCACCCAGCCAATTAATCCAACCAGCTCTCTTAATCATCTTTCGGTGGTGGACACTGAGATGCTGACTGCTGCAAAAGAAACTGTGGTCAACTGCTAATTGGATACCTGTCAAGAAACGGTTTGTTCTGGATCTTTTAACCAGCAACTTATCTCCCCGTTCCATGGGTTTTCTTTCTCTTCCTCGCTCCTTTAAGTTTATGGTTGAGCTCTTTGACTTCATCCTATGAATGTCCGCTCGCACACACCGATGTACTTCCTCCTTTCCCCACGGTGTTTCCCTCTGAGTAACCAGGTCTGTGAGGATAATATTTGATGATAACCTTGTTTCATGTGGAATTTTGTTTTTGGTGCCATTTTCATCTGCCAAACAAAGCAATAAGCAATAGTAGTTTCAATAATGAGGATAATTAGCGCTTATACAAAGTATGAGCTAAAAATCAATCAAGTCAGCGGTAAGGAACAATATGGCGTATAACAGTGAAAATCATGAGCTGAACTTAGCATTCACACAAATAACGGACTTGGTCTATAATTATGCAAAATAATTGAGTAACATTACATTTAATGGCCCATCTTCTGTTACAAGATTTATTCGTTTTCTCTTCTTTTTTGCTAGATGCATTTTCGTTAACAATAAAGCATTAAAATTGTTTTTGCATGAGTGCTTATAATTTTGAATATTATTGTATGCATGCATGTATGTGGTGTGTGTATGTATGAGAGTGCGTGCGTGTGAGTGTGTATGAGTGTGTGTATATTTTTGGAGTGTGTGTATGAGAGTGTTGTGTGTGTATGTGGTGTGTGTATGTATGAGAATGCGTGCGTGTGAGTGTGTATGAGTGTGAGAATGTGTGTATGAGAGTGTTGTGTGTGTGTATGAGAGTGTGTGTGTATGTGGTGTGTGTATGTATGAGAGTGCGTGCGTGTGAGTGTGTATGAGTGTGTGTATATTTTTGGAGTGTTGTATGAGTGTGAGAGTGTGTGTATGTGGGGTGTGTATGTATGGAGTGCGTGCGTGTGAGTGTGTATGAGTGTGAGAAGGTGTGTATGAGAGTGTTGTGTATGTGTGAGAGTGTGTGTATGAGAGTGTGTGTGTATGTGGTGTGTGTATGTATGAGAGTGCGTGCGTGTGAGTGTGTATGAGTGTGAGAGTGTGTGTATATTTTTTGGAGTGTGTATGAGTGTGTGAGTGTATGTGTGAGAGTGTATGTATGAGAGTGTTGTGTGTGTGTGGTGTGTGTATGTATGAGAGGCGTGCGTGTGAGTGTGAGAGTGTGTGTATATTTTTGGAGTGTGTGTATGATTGTGTGAGTGTA
Source organism: Nautilus pompilius (assembly GCA_018389105.1). Taxonomy (NCBI): domain Eukaryota; kingdom Metazoa; phylum Mollusca; class Cephalopoda; order Nautilida; family Nautilidae; genus Nautilus; species Nautilus pompilius. Next base: position 60,614 of record JACATO010001588.1, read on the forward strand.
TGTGTGAGTGTGTGTATGAGAGTGTTGTGGTGTTTGGTGGTGTGTATGTATGAGAGTGCGTGCGTGTGAGTGTGTATGATTGTGTATCAGTGTGTATATATATGTATGTGTGTAGTAAATTACATTGGAGAAAAATACAATGAAACTGACAACAGGTTGGTGGAGATCATATACGTAAAAAGAGACAAAAGGATTGTATGGACGATAATAATTGAGTATGATACTACATCCACTATAATAATTAGCAACTATTTCATGTGCAGTTTTATTATGGAGTAATAATAATATTCCACAATAATTAAGGAGTATAGATTATATCCACTATAATAATCACGTAGTATAAACTGTACATATGAAAACAGCTGGAAAATCACACGCATATAGTGGGAAGGTGGGTACGATGATGAATAATTAAGTGTGTGAGAATAAGTGAGGGATGAAAGCTTCGCACTTGACCAATAGTGAACAAATCTACGCTCGCCTCTTCTTGGTTTAGCTATAACTTTTCTCAGTCAGGCGACTAACAGACCAGAGAAAGGCGAGATTTTCTTTCCCATGCAGGATGATGCTTTATGGAGAACCGTCCTCTTCAGGTCAGTGTCAGGGCCACGAAATGCTGTCGCATCTTTCATGTAGACAACGGCCATGTATCAAATTTACGCTGTAAAAAAACAACAACAAAAACTGATAGCAGACACAAATACCCCGAGGTACCCATGAGACTTGCTCGACAGGTCTGGATAGCTCTCGCGTCTCTGTTCAGGATAACTGCTAACAACAGAGGGATAGTTTATCCACGAAAACCGAATGTATGGTTCGG
>JACATO010001589.1:0-203642 GCA_018389105.1 Nautilus pompilius
CCTCTCTCCATCTCTCTCCATCTCTCTCTCTCTCTCTCTCTCTCTCTCTGACAGGTTCTTGAAACAGACATATTTAAACAGTTTCTGCCAAGATCGTTTAAATGAAAAAAGACGATTACTGGTCAGATATGGAGCTGAAGACTAGGTCCTCTGCTAAGAAATCCAGGTAAGAATATTCGTATATAATGATCTGGTCTTTTGAAACCAAGTCAAATGATCAGATCTGATTCTTTGATGCTAATTATTAGGAGGTTTTAATTCAAGATCTTGTTTATACTTACACACATTCTCTGGTATATTTGTATTTGTGTATAAGGGTTTTATTTTTGACAAGAAATGTGATTGCACATGTATACAATAGTTTTTGTTTAGCAAGTGCATAGCACACCTGATCCTCAGGTATTTTTAATTGGGGCTTTTTTCAGCAGTTATGTTTCGTGCATCAATTGGAATCTGACCTGATTTTTTTTAAAAGCAGGTAGATGTGTGTCCTGGTAAAAAGATCTGTTTCATTAGTATTCTCTCTGGGTTTATTTAAGATTATATGTTTTAATTAAATCTTTACCTGTTTTCAGGTTGAGGAGCTCTTCATTTGTAAAACAAGCTTCACTGACAATTTTCCCCTGTGATACAGATGCGAAGGAATTAGTGATATTTGAGCTGCCATCAATAAATGAAGTGCCATCTTACTTACAGAAGTGCGTTGGGATTTGTACAGATAAACTGAAGGTTGTTGTACTGGACTGTTCTATTTGTTAATTTGAGGTTCATTATCTGTATGCTAAGTTATATATCGTTTTGTAGTGGGTGCTTTGGCATACATTATGCAAAATCTACCTTTTTAAAAATCATAAAATGGATATTTGTTTCAGGGTTCTGAGTGAAGCGTGGATAGAAAGGTTTTTCGTGCCATTCTGCTTCATGAGTCCAAACCGGGCCACAAAGCGAGCGAGACAACTCGTAACATTAAGCAAGCATGGGGCGAGGACACAGCGATTGAGCGCATAGTACAACAATTATTTGTAAAGTTTCGATCGGGAGATGTGAGCCTCGAAGATAAGGAACATAGCCAATGTCTTTCCGTCTGAAAGCTTCATTTGAAGCCAATCCAAGAAAAACAGAGAGGAATTGCTGGAGAGCTTGATGTAAGCACTGCAACTGTTTCCTGGCTTCTTGACGCAATCGGCCAGGTGAAAAGGCTTGACAGGTGGGTGCCTCATGAGTTGAATGAACAACAACAAAATCGTTGATTGGAGATCTGCTCTTCGCTTGTCATAAGAAACAAAAACGACCCATTTCTTGACTGAATCATTACGTGTGATGAAAAATGGATCCTTTACAACAATCACAAGCGATCAGCAGTGGCTCGACAGAGACAAGGCACCTAACCACATTCCCAAACCCAGCTGCCAACCAAAGAAGGTCATGGTCGCTGTCTGGTGGACTGCAACTGGTATCATCCACTATAACTTCTTACAACCTGGCAAAACTATCACAGCTAAAAGGTGCTGTCATGAATTAAATGTTGTTCATCAGAAACTCCAAACGATAGCTGGCAATTGTGAATCGAAGTGGCCCAATCCTGCTCCATGACGATGCTCGTCCTCATGTTGCAAAACTGACTTCAGAAACTGAACACATTGGGGTACAAAGTTCTCCCTCGCCCAGCCTATTCACCAGATCTTTTGACAGCTTCCTCTGTATGAAATCCTTCTCCAACCAAGCAGCAATCGAAACTGCCTTCCAACAGTTTATCGACTCCATAAATCCAGATTTTTTTAAAAATGGTATAAATGCACTTGTAACTCGTTGGCAGAAGTGTAGTGATTGTGATGGAACTTACTCTGATTAATAAACTTCACGTTCAGCGACGATACGAAGTCTCAGTGTTGCAGTTTAAAAAAAAAAACTTTTGAAACAACCTAATAGTTTGTGAAAAGAATTTAATAAGTGCACTATTATACTTTGGAAACATTCTTTGTTAGGATTATTTTGCACAATGTCCTGGTGCATTAAAAAAAAATTCACAGGTAGGCCAGAGCTGTGCTTCCCATCTTCTAGCATTTTACCCTCATTTTCAGTTTAATTGCAATCAAGCAAAACACTGCAAAATAGGAAAAAAAAGTTAATATTTTTCAGTGGATTTGTTGTTTTCCTTTTTTGATTGATTTTATTTATAGTTTTGCTTGACTTACCTGCATGTTTCTGTTTAACTTTGTTATTGTTGTGTGTGTCACAGACCCACCTGTTGCATGAGCACTTGTTGTGTGTGTGTGTTGTCTCTTATCTTTTCTGGACAGAAAAAGATGCTATGCTAAGGAGAAATTTTCCCACTTTTGCCACTTAGTCTTTTGTTTAAAGCGAGTATTATATATATAAAAACGATTAAAAAATTCTATGATGCCATATTTGTGATGAGATCACTGAAATCGTTGAATAATTATGGAAACACTCGAGGAATACGCGCAGATAATCAGTACCGGCACTCTCTCAACGCATTATCACATCCAAGCTGTTTGGTTGCCATTTGACTTTCTCAATAGCCATATAAATAAACCCATATAGCCTCGATATTGCTTATATCAGGACTTTGTGTAGTCCAAAGCATCTTTGTGAACATTCCATCAGACTCTTTACATTCCACATCCTTTTACACTCGACTGGTTGTATGCCTGGGATCATCGTTGTGTTGGAAGATGAATCCCTACCCTTTGAGATGTCTTCTTGAGGGAATGGTATAATGGATGAGAACCTGCCTGAACCTGTTGGCAGTCAATATATCTATGATTTTATGCAACTGTAGCTTCCATACACTGACTTTTATATCATTCTTGTCTGCCTTTTAAACAAACTGCCCTTGATTATTTTCAAAGAGTTCAAAACTTGGACTCATCTGTAAAGAGAACTTCCTCCTAGATTTGGTCATCCCACCGTTTTATCTTTTGCTTCCCATTTCAGGATCCCTGCTTGACTGCCTCTTCTCAGCAAAGTATTTTTGGGCAGCTATGTATCCATTGAGACCACTTTGTGCTAATGTATATTTTACTATTTTTAAAGAAATGCTAACATACTTGCAGCTAGGTCATAAGTATGATCTCCACTTGCTCATTGTCTCTTATGTAGAAAATATACCTTTAGGTACTTATCATCACTTCAGACTCATCTACTGTCAGCAGTACCAGTTTCACACATCCTCAGTCTTGCAACAGTTTCTTCTGAAACATGAAGTTGGGCTGCAATCTGCCAATGGAGCAGCTTTCACTAGCTAAAACTTTGATTTTTTTTTATATTCTTGTCATGTGGTATTTCAAGGAGCCATAGTATTCAGCATAAATTCATCATACTACAATGATGTCACAGCCTATATGTGCTTCAGTAGGCGTGGGGTCTTCTGAGAGCTTGCACGACAACCATTCACAGTATACTATATCAACATGTGACTGAACTACAGAGCATTTCATTTTAACACTCAAGATGCAACTCTGTCTTATTTACTTTTTACACCCGGTTTTTCCTCTTTTCCCCATAATTATTTCTATTACTGTGTGTGTGTCAACAGGTTAGCATAGTAGTTGCATCCAGACTCCACACACACACACACTGGTGTCGATTCTCTCTCCTTATGCAGTTTCTCTCCATACCTTCTCTCAGAATATTTTGACAAGTTTATCTCCAATTCTCAGATGTTTTTCCTTAGCACATGTACCTGATGAGTCCAGTTGTAAGAACCTCCCCCCAGGCCATACTTAACAACGAGCTTGTTTGTCTGTCCAGATGTTCGCATGATCGCAGTGCTCTTGTTTTGCAGGACTGTCGCCATGTTAGTGAACGTGAATCCTACTTGTATCTGCGTGGCATGTTTAATTGGGCCCGTGAAGAAAACCTGATGGCCTTTGATGATCTTGCCAGTCTCCATACAGCACATGCGCATCTTTTCCCTGCAGTGTTAGTAGTAGTAATATTGTATTGCTTTTGCTTATTATTAAATCTATTAACAGCATGACGCCAATGACTGGGGTGGATGGGGTGGAAGAAGCAAAGTCTTCCAGCGGAAATTACTATCATGGCTGGCTGTAAATCTCCTCAGCTAGGATGGTATGAGCATAGGATCTTCACAGGTGAGGTGAAGTGGAAAATAATATAAATGATTGAAAATTTTTTTTAAATAAATCATTTCTCGACTTTTTAAACGAGCCTCTTGCTAAGAAAGCACCTTTCAGAGGATTCTTATTGTAAAAGGGGAAAAAATTGCATTGTTTGCTGAGCAGATTTTGCTTCTATTCTTTTCTCTTTCGTCACCACAGAGAACTGAGTGGATTAGAAACCTTTACATGTTGTTAATATCTTGTTGTATAACAGAAATATGGGGGGGACCCCGCGCATAGCAGATAGTATTTTAATAAACGTGTATTGGTTTTATTTAAACATTTGAAAAAAGTGACAATATTTCTTAAGCGCAATTAGATAATTGGCATCAAAGAAAATTGTATGTTATAGAAAGCATCAGTCCATTTTCTCAGAATAAGTAAGATGAAGAAACAAACACTTATACTTGGTAATAGAAAGAATAACTTGTAATTATGAGATACCCTAAAAATCAGTAAATTAAAATAGAAAAACTAGATATTTAATATCATCGGGAACTTTACAAAAGTTAAGCGGAGCAGGTCTTTTTGGCCTTCACGTGAGAGTCGTGAGCGTTCAAGTATAACTTGGCACTTAGCAGATATGGGCTACTGTTATCCATGAGTTCCATACAATTAAAAGGGAATAATTAAATCCTTCATTATGGTACAGCCGTGATAAGTAAACTTGAATATGTACAGTAGACAAATTGGGATTCTTTATCAAGTTTATAAAGTCTTCTAACCTCAGAGATGGATTTACGGATTTCGTTGTTTAGTATGGTAACTAAATTCTTACAGGATAGATAACAAAGAAAAAAAACAACCTTTTTTAGAATTTCAGCTTAAAGCACAATTTCAATCTGCGTTATCATTTTATAATAACATGATTATGTAATAGAGAAAGAAGAGCTTTGTAGAGGACAAAAATGTACAATATTATATCGACTTATTTATCAATAGAAGTCTCTATTAGTATTGACACAATGCCCGCAAGAAGTCATTTACATTTACTGGGGGGAAAAATGAGTGTCTATTTATAAAAAACATGCAGTGAAAATGATCACAGTCGTTAGATATGCAAATCCACTGCCATGGGGCCAGATCCAAAATTATTCTTCCGTTGTACATTCTTCATAGATACTTTCTATTCTGAAGCTTGCAGGTACTAAACTATAAATTGTCTTGTACCAAATACCACTTTTTTTTACTGAGAAACATACGGTCTAACAGTTGAATGGTAGTTCTTTCCATTGTTGCTAACGATAATTCAGCAGTTTTGGTTAACATGTAAAAAAAATTAGTTGAATTCTCTTCCACACGAGTTTTTGCTGCAGAAAACATTCTGAAAACCATTAATGTGCAAATTCAAAGATTTTAGCAACATCGTTGCACTATTCACATGGTCATCATCTAACCATTGTGTGGGAGTTAGGGTTAGATCATCTTCTATCTCCCCTGACACTGTCAGTCTCATGGTCACTTCATGTGGGCCTTTGATGACAGGGATTCGTATTACATTTCAGGTTCTGTTTCCGACAAACACAGTGTATAATATACCTTTACCACCAACTTGCGAAAAATACAATTTTTTTGTGAATGCATTTTCGGAATTTCTTTGGAGTGAGGAGGGCAAGACAGACACACGTGGTATGATCCAAAAAGAACCCGTCGTCTCACTGGGCACTGTCCTGGTAGCAGTGATCCCAGCAAGAAGCTAATGGCGCTTTTTCAATAAAGTAGGTGTGGCACGCTGTGGAAGCCCAGGGTTTGAGGATGGTGCAGTGGGTCTTTAAGATGAAGAAAGCGCAAATGTTTTATTGAGGTGGTGGCGCAAGAAGAGCCCCAACCATTCGTTACTAACATTAACTACAGATTTGTTATCCAAGTGTTAGAGCACGTGATGTTTTGCAAAATGGTCCCAACCTGGCCGGCATAACGAAAGCCTCGATTTTGACAGTGCTTTGTCGTGCTGATAAGATTAACTCGTATTTTAGAAAAGAAAATCTTTCTCTACAATATGTTGAAGTGGTAAATGATTCTGTCTGCACTTTTACCAACTGACAAGTAGGACATGGGTGGGGATTGCAGAATTCCTGGACGCAGCTCTGAAGGACTTCATAGTAGTAGTTCTTTAGCCACTTGCTTGTGAATACTGTACTTCAACTCATGTTGGTGGACTTTCTTAATGATGTCAAAGGATTTATCAGCATGAACAACTGTAAGGAACTTCCTGAATTTTGCTTTTGCGTTTAAGGTCCGCAGTTGAAGCAACGTTATGAAAAACTGTTGGATTATTAAATAAAGGAATCGATATGCTTATATTTATGACTGTATTTAAGTATTGGATATTAGGAATTATAGTATGTGATTACCATGATTCATCATTTTGATATTTTGATGAAATTCTATCACGTGTACTTTATACTAGTTTTTAAATTCAATTTAAATCTTAATTTCAAAGTGATAACTGATCAATTCCACTTATCCTTATAAAAGTAAACCACCATTATTATTAATCAATTGTAGTACCAAGAAACCACATTGTTTTGCTTTTGTAATAGTTAATAATGAATATTAACGTTAAAATATACAAAATAAAAGCATCAACGATTTATCGGCTACATATTTTATTTACATCAATGAAACTGGAATTCAATATAAATAAGATCATCTGTTTAGTTCCTAGCATAACATTTATTAGTGCTCTTAAAATTTTCTGGAGCAGGATGTTCCCTTTCCAAAAAACATTTTCCAATTCCAGGTCATTACCCTTGATTTTTCATTCCTTCAAAAATAAAATGTAAAAAATGTTAATACAATATTTAAACAGATTTTTTTAAATATTTTTGTTTTGGTTACCTGTTATCTCTATGTAATTATTGCTTTTTTGTGAGGAGATGGGAAAAAAACTGGAAAAGATTATTAAGGAGTAGTCTAAAATCCACACGTTCTTATTTATCATGAAAATTAAAATTTCTTCAATATAAATATCTGAAAAAAATTTTAAAACACAGGTAACTCAACTTTAAATCCTTTCTTTGCGATGTGATTAATGAAGTCTGCAGCAATGACGGCATAATGTCCTCCATGTTTCATCCAGAAATGACGGCTAAGCCCATGATGTTTATATGGTACCCAATACCACCTTGCTTCACAATTGTGAGATGAAAATTTGAGATTTCATAGCATGATTTTGGAATAACATAAACTTTGAAACTATTGTTGTTGTTTTTAATATTAATATGAATGATTGTTCTATATAATGTGTTTGTTTGTCTGTTTTTAGAATGGTTAGACAGGTGTATATGAAATTGTCAGAGGTTGAAAAACAAAAACTTCTGAAGAAGAAGAAGTTCCATCACATGTCGGACATCCTTCAGTCTGAGGAAGCGTACATTGACAACCACCAGCATCGCAGCATTACAGAATCCGTCAGAATTCCAGAGAAGGACATAGGTTGGACTAAGATAAAGCAAACCTCTAACTTTCAATAGTTTTTTTTTCTGTTTAGTCCCATAGATTTTTTAAAAATCTTGAATAAACCTTATGTTTAGCAAATACTAATTTGTCCCACCTGTCCATTACAATTGAAATCTGTCTTTGGACAAAGATGAGCAAGTTAAGATTAACAACCAGAAACCAATAAGTTTTTCTGTAAAGGGTCACACAGACTTAAGATCATTGTTTTGCTAATACTGTATAGTAGAACTTTATCTCAACACTTCCAGTCCACACACATTGTTAGTATAACTGAATGTTTCCTTGATTGACATAGGGGGCATGGTTCTTGAGACTGATTAGCTAGTACCTGTGATTGCTAATTCATGAAATAAATTTTAAAAGATGGGTTTAAACACCATTGCTGTTGTTTGTTTACAAAAGGGTAGTTGGTGTCATACGTTTAGTTGATTATTTATCCCTTAAGAATTTTTAACATTTGTAAGGAACTTGTAGCTAACCTTTGGCTATTGCCTTTCCTATTATTGGCAGGGGATAAGCAAATGACTTGTTGGGAGGGAGAAAATGCATTTGTCTAGGTAAATTGAAAAGTTTGAATGAAAGAGGTTCTACTGTACTTTTATTACAAAATTTTTACTCTTTATAAAAGATTTCAGTTGCAAGTTCTTGGAAAAAAACTGTCAAAACTTTAAAATGCTTAGCACGTTTCTTTGTTTAGTTTAGACAATTCTTTTTTTTTAATTTAGGAAAGGCTTTGTCAGAAGAACTTTTAGTGAGTACACGTATGACCCTATTTTTAGGTTATAGGGAACTCTGAAGGGAATAGATGTAAGCTGTGCATCTGGATCCGTGAAAAGTACAAATAATCAGTGTACACTGGAGTATTGGTTCTTTCATTTGTTTTATATTTCACACATAGTAGCTGCAGAAGCTTTAAACAAATGGACCACCAAGTGGCCAATTTACTTCAATATTTCTTAGTGCGTCCAAATTTTAAATCATGCTAATAAAACTCATATTTTTTGAAAATAGTTTAATTATCAGTTAATTTATGGAAAAGGATTTTGCAGTATCCATTCAGTAAACAACAATGGTAGTGCTGTAGGCTAGGCAGATGGGATTGTCTTTTATAAATATGTGTAACTATGATTTTTTTGTGTTGGCATTTTTTTATATTTTAATTACAATATTTAGATTCTGCTTTGAAAATACTTCCAGAATGCTTTTTGGGGAAGACACGGGCCATCTACTGGATCACTTGGCATAGTTTTTAAAACTCCTAATTAGTAAATAACATAAGAAACGTTGTAATGAATCTTCATAGGCACAACCAGAGTTTAGCTGGTGTAAATCACAAAGCTTTAAAAACCCTACACATTCCAAGGTTGTCCTTCTATATTATCTATTTTGGCAGAATATGAAGAATTCTTGGAACTTTTGTCACTACTGGATATATCTCACGACTACGATGCAAGATGCAAACTTTTCCAGTCACTCACAAATTTTGAGAACCAGCAGAGTAAGTAGAGTTTTTTCACAGCAAATGGCTTCCACTTCGGTACATTACAGTAGCTATGTGGCATTTTGAAGTTTTTAAATAAGTATTTTAGGCTAAACTGTGTTTTAGGAAGTTTATTTTAATCTCAATTATCTAATTTTTTAGTCAGTGAAAGTGCAGATTATACTGTGTTCTAATATCGAATACATGTAGTTCCCCTGGCCGTATATTAGATAACAGTGTTGCCCGCCAAATTTATCTCTGCTCAGAAAATTTCAGTCCGATTTAGTTTAATAATAAATTAGCCATTGTCTTTGATCGTTTTGTACTGTTAAGCTTGAAACAAGAAATTGCTTAATGCCTTTTCTTTTAGTTAGAAAGAAATGTTTTAAAAAAAGGAGGATTATTAGATATTCAGGAATCTTTTACAAAGCTGAATTTTAAATATGTAGGGTAGTAAGTTTTCTTGTAAATGGGGGAAAAGAAAGATTTGGGAGCAACTGAATGCAGCAAGCACAAGCATTCCTCCTTCATGCTTTCCAGTCATTGTTGATGCACAATTAAGGGCGATTATGGAAAATTAACCAAAAAAAACCTGAGAAAAATGTGGGAAATACTCACTGTAACAATATTAGACCACAATAAAAGACAAGATGGCGCCTTGCGGACCAGTGCTAACAGCCTCTTTGCTACTCTGTGTATTCTTCCACTTCACTCGGCATGCACATTACTTGCCCACCCCACATAAGTACCGTAAACTTTGAGAAGGGCTTATGGGAATTTTTGCAAGTCGAGGACTATCTGTACTCCAAAAGCATTTATAATTAACTGTTACCAAAGATTTAGTTGTTTCCCATTGTGCTTACTGTATGCAGTGAATATGTAGGCTTTCACATTTTCCATTGTGGGTCTTAGTGCCTGATGTCACGTACAACTGTATATTCAATAAACATTATCCTGTATGACTTGTGGGTCAATCATGAATACTATATGTAGATGTATGGAGCCAACATTTTTTAAAAATTCAATAATAATTCAAAACATCTGTGCTATGTTAAAATTGTCAACCCTCCCCAACTAAATCTTGATGGTATTCTGATTTAATTATATATATTATTCCTAGGTGTTCCTTTATAGAACAGTGTCAAGTGTTCACACCAGATCCTTAATCAAAGCTACTTTTCTTTCTAGCTGTGGATCAGGTGACCTTTGAGATTTTTTATGACTGCTGGTTGAGGAACCTAGCTCAGTGTCATGACATTGATATAACCAGTGGCATGTTGTTACCAGATGAAGATGTTCTAAAGGTGTCAGCTTTGATAAAGTCTGACTATGGAACTGGTCGAATGGTTTTGACCAGCAGACGGTATGTTGTGTGTGTCTGTGTAAAGACACTAAGAACAAAATTTTAAGTTTTTATTATGTGCCAGAAAATTCACATTGTGATATCATCATCATCAGTGTTGGATTTTTAGATTTACAAAGATTGCTTGTGTACAGCTTAGTGCCTGTTAGAAGTGACAGAGTTTCAGCTACTAACTTGTTCTTTTGTATATATTCTTTAATGTAAAAATGTTTTACAATAGGAATACTGACGATAGTTAGCGGTGGTTCTTTGTGGAAGTTGCAGAAACAAAAATATCTTAAACCTGGTGGTAACAAGACATTTTTGGGGGTGCAGTTTTTAATTCTGTTTTTGTTTACTAGGCAGTTCCGTTTGAATTGTTTTGTTTTCTCAACTCCATCCACTTCTAACAACAAATTCATTTTTATGATCCGACAACATTAAGTTTTCTGCAGTTTTTAAAAAAGTGCTTACTATTGCTGTTATTTTATTTTTTTTTTTATTTGTAGACTGTTTTTCTTAAAGGACATATCCAATCAGTACAGAGAAATCTTTAAATTGCGAAACATCAAGTCACTGCAGAAGTACCAGCAATACTCACTCTTCACCACTGTTGATGTTCTAATCATTGACGGAAAAGGTAGACAACTACCCACTCACTCATAGCCTTGATTTAGCTTAGTCATTAGTATTCAAATTGTCATGGTTAGTTTCCCAGCACAACTAACTAACTTCATGGAGGATGCATGCGCAGAATTAATTGCAGCTACAGTATCCTTGAATTGATGGTGGCTCTTTTTAAAAAAAAGAAAAGTCAGTGCTGTAACATAGTATCTAATTCAGACCTCTTGTAGTAGTAGTTGATACTGATGTGGCTATTGTACTAGCAAACAAAACTACTTATTTGTAACATCTACAGAAGTGAGATTATTTTGGTAACTAACTTGTTTTTTTTTTTGCTCTAAACAGACGTGAACTCTGTTACAGAGATTCCTACTTGAGACATGTTGTAAATATCTACTATAGATTATTTATTCAAGGTAAGAAAATCACTTAAGAACAAAAAAAACACGTATAAATTTTCAACTATTTTATTTTGTATACAGAATGTCTCATGTAATTGTAATTACATGTATTTTATCACTCCATGAATATGGCAGCCTTAACCTCTCACTCTGTTAGTTCGCCACGCTCAAGAAAAGGGGCATCGTTGATATGCACCATTTGGAAACAGAAATCCTTTTTCTGCCAAGATTAAATGCCCAGGAACTAATTGGATTTAAGAGATCTGACTGCTTAACGATTTCTTGGTCCTAAATAAAGCTAGGTCAAAGCATGCTTACATAAGTTGATTCCTTTTGAGAATACTCCAAACAGAACTTGGTCATCAGGCCTGTGGCAATTTAAATATCAGTTAATTCAGTTACAATTCCGCAGATAATATATTGGAAAAAAGAATAAAGATGGACATAATCTCTTCCAGAGACAAAAATAAATTGTCATTATATCATCAAATAAAAGAATATGGAGGACATGGACAAGAGTTACGATAATATCAAAGATTATACCTATACTACGTGAAAACAGTATAGTTTTGTCATAATCTCATTAGGGTTATAAAGATTTGATTTTAAAAGGATATGTTACTATGCTGGATGGAAGGTTGATTTCATAGTCCACAAACAATGTCAAAAACTTCTTTAGTGGAAAGTCCAGTCTTCCTGCTCATGGAATCCGAACTAAAGGCCAATGGAGTAATAAGTCCTTCAGCAATTGCCAGTTCCTTTGCACGATCGAGCTCAGCTTCCAGGATTATTTGGATAACTGCGACATTTTCTTGCTGTTTCTTCTTCATGAAAAAAAAAAAAAAAAAGTTATTAAAATTTCAAGTCTGAGACCGAATAACTTGTTGTCATTCATGGACCTGGAGGAACTAACCCACCAGCTTATATTATTCGCTTCATCAAATACTCTGTTCAAAGTCAGTGCTCTACCTTTTCTTTCTGTAGTATTTTGGTGAACCACTTCGATCACTCATTTCATAAGAGTGGGATGCCTCAGACAGAGGATGCTCTATAGCCACAGCAGAGTGCCTACACAGGCCACTCCCCAGCAGCAACTGGAGCAGTGCCAGTAAAGTACCTTGCTCAAGGGTCCAACAATATGCCAGCAGTGGGAATTGAACCCAGGACCACTTAGGTCCTGGGTCCAACAATAGGGCCAGCAATGGGAATTGAACCCAGGACCACTTAGGTCCTGGGTCCAACCCACTCACAAGGGCCCAGCAATATGCCAGCAGTGGGAATTGAACCCAGGACCCTTAGGTCCTAAAGCCAACACACTCACCACTGAGCCACATTGCCTGGGGTTACTTACAAGCAATAATGAATTAGAAGTCTGTAATCAATGTGTTTTTGTAATAGAATACTAAATAAACAGAGATACATTTTACCATAAAATTACAAGAAACAAAGTAATGCTTTTATATAGAAGAAAAAAGCGTGAATGTTATCTGGCATTGTAAAGATATGAGGAAAAAGTTTATATATTCAGATTATTGAATCAAACCTCTTTTTTTGAAAAATTTGTCAATTCAAATTTTACTGAAATTTAATAAACAAATTCATATGAATCAACATGAGTTTTGTAATCTTCTTCCTAAATTTTACTGAAATTTAATAAACAAATTCATGTGAATCAACATGAGTTTTGTAATCTTCTTCCTAAATTTTACTGAAATTTAATAAACAAATTCATATGAATCAACATGAGTTTTGTAATCTTCTTCCTAAATTTTACTGAAATTTAATAAACAAATTCATGTGAATCAACATGAGTTTTGTAATCTTCTTCCTAAATTTTACTGAAATTTAATAAACAAATTCATGTGAATCAACATGAGTTGTAATCTTCTTCCTAAATTTTTACTGAAATTTAATAAACAAATTCATGTGAATCAACATGAGTTTTGTAATCTTCTTCCTAAATTTTACTGAAATTTAATAAACAAATTCATACGAATCAACATGAGTTTTGTAATCTTCTTCCTAAATTTTACTGAAATTTAATAAACAAATTCATACGAATCAACATGAGTTTTGTAATCTTCTTCCTAAATTTTACTGAAATTTAATAAACAAATTCATACGAATCAACATGAGTTTTGTAATCTTCTTCCTAAATTTTACTGAAATTTAATAAACAAATTCATATGAATCAACATGAGTTTCGTAATCATCTTCCTTGGACTGTTAAAAATGATTGCCACAAAAAAATTATCTCAAATGCAAGACAGGTAGGCAGAAGTAAGACTATTCATTTTTTTAATATTTACTATCTTTGATAAAAAATCTTTTTTCCCTCAGTTCAGTCCAAACAGATTCCTCAGGATCCGACTGTCAACACTTCCACACACATGCAGGGTTGCCAGGGTTAGTTAGTCAGAATATTCTTATGCACTGGTTTTAATATAACTCTCTGACTACAACGTGGAGTAGTTATTCATGTTTGGCTATACTAGTGGCCTTTAGGTTGAGACAGTAATCTATAGTTAATTGCATTATTCTTTCAATGTGGTTACAATTCTGATTCTGATGACCAGGTGTACTTGAGCCCAGTGCTTAAGAGAAGGAAAATCCAACCCCTAAGTATTCCTGTGATATCTCAGTAAGCAAAAACCACTAACTTTGTTCGTTTCAGATGGTACATCCTTCACTGCTTGTTTAAAAACTAATCGTAACTTATGGTACCTGCTGATTACTGAGATGTTGGCGGGGAAAATCTATGCTGATGGGAACAAGTATCTGGGAGCTATTGAATTAGCAGTGCAGAACGTACTTATGCTGGATGCTCTCATCCACAGGTAATGTAAGGTGGATTTTGTTCATATACTTACAACAGAATCATCTGTTAATTAATGACTGTCGAGCCACTCAAAACAGTCAACCACCTCCTCCTCCTCCACAGCACTGGTTAGGGGGACCTAAACTCCGAGTAGGTACTTCACCCCTATCTAACCCTAACCTTCCCTAAAAACTATACAGATTAAAATGGAAGAAAACGTTTTTTCTCAGTGTTTGCTAAATCAGATAGAGATGCCAACAGTAATGACTAAAATGCCTTAATATCTACTGCTTCTCTTTGAGTAACTGCCACTGGTTTTTATTCTATACATAGTGGACGGAAAGAATGCTGCGCACATCACGGCAACATAGAAGCAGCAGCAGCAAACCTTTGCTACTTCACCAGATGTCACTATGACAACAAACACAAGCTGCCAGAAGAAACGTCGGGAATTCTACAAAACAAAATTAATCCAAACATTGGCCTGAAGATCCAGCAGGCAGTTCAGGCTATTCTCTTGATGCCTGGAGGTCTGTCACATTTTATTTTTCCAGTATAGATCAAAACATTTTACATATCACATTAAGTGCCAGTTTTTAGACAGTTCTGACCAATGTTACTATGATTTTATTCACACAACAGCTTCATGTAAGATTTTTAAAAACCTCTTAAAATACTACTTACCTTGAAGCATATATGTCTCTAAATGATATGACATTGCACTGTTTTCAGAAGCACTAACTTCTAGAGAGTAAATATTACAAAATGTTGTCGAGAGCATTTAAATTTCTCACTAATTCTTTTTAGATGTACTGTGCACATTACAGTATTTCCAAATAGAATTTTAAGTTGCCACCAAGTCTTAAAGTTTCACCTTGGCTGTTGTATTAGCTAAAGGTTTTAATCCCTTTAAATGTCATCTGACTGCACCACAAAACATTTGTGATGTACAGTTTACTTGGCATATGACTCTATTATTTGTCCATTGCAATTTTACTGCAGGCTACAAAATTGTTGGTACTAGAGCATTTTTTGTAGCATTGAGGTATTCAAGTAGCTACTATTTGTTTAAAATGTTTTCTTTCTTTTAGATGAGGGGGGAAAATTCTCACAAAAAGTTTGGTGCGCCATGGGTGATGGAAAAGTGAGAGTGATTGATGGAGTTAACTGGACGTTGGAAAGTAAATATGTGCAAGCATGTAACACAGTGGTGAGTGGACAGTAGTTACCCAGATGGGGCTAGGATGGTGAATGGCAAGTGATTACGACCTTTCAATAACTCTTATTACAAACTGAAAACAAAGAAACATTTTATTTAACAAGACAAACTATCAAAGCATTGATGAGTTATTAAAGGTAGTTTACCTTTGGAATTACTACAATTTATATAAAAACTATTTTTCCCATGCAATGCCAGGATCACCAGCTAGTAATAAATAAATTATACTTTGGACCATTCTCATGATGAACTACAAAACAATTTGTCAACTAAACTAACTCAGTTTGCAATTGCATGATGTTGCTCTTTTCTCATAGTTCTGTGTAAACCATCCCAAATCACATAAGATCCTCCACATGCTTAAGCATTGGTGCTGTGTACATTATATTTAGCTACTTATTAGTTTGCCACCTGACAAACTGCCCTTTGTGATGGCTGAGAAATTTGATTTTTGTCTCATTTGAAAAAAACAAACATTTTTCCAATCTTCCATAGAATAATCTTTGTACATTGGCCCAAGTTAGGCACTTTGCAATGTTCTTTTTCTGCAGCAGTCCCACTGACCATTCAGAGCTGCCTCAGAAAGTCTCCTCTTGATGGTAGTTTTGCTTATTGGATTGTTTCTAAATGAAGTGATGAGAAGTATAATATATTGGTCTTTTGTTGTAGTTATTCCCCATTCTTATAGACGAGTTTGTGTGTTTCTTTCCAAAGTTTATTCTACCCCTTCTCTGGAAACCTTTAATTTTTCACCTATGTCATGTTGAGAATATTTCTTTCTCTTTGCTTAATAAATGAACCTGGGCTCTTGAAATGAAGATAAATACATATTCAAAGCCTGCAGCTTATATAGTGTCTACTAAGGATATCAAATAATGCCAATTATTCTAACCAATGTTGGTGATTCATTATTTAGAAAATTAGAAATATTTTTATACTGACATATGACAGTCAATATGGGGTATCAGATATGGTGACCATGTTTCAATTCAGCCAGTACAATTATAAGATTATATAAAACCCACTTTTTTTTTTAAAGATTCTCCATTTACTTTAATATCGTTGCACTACTGAATTAATCATAGAATGACTGTCCTGTCTTAATCCAGATTTCAAAATCTTGCAGGTGAATTAACAACTTTTGGAGCATACTGTGTGCATATTTACATCTTTATGTAGTTTGAGCTGATCCTTTTCAGACCTGCTTGTTCTCACCGGATCAGAGACAGATCTGGGCAGGATCATATGATATATACATTATCGACACAGAGACGATTTCCTACAACAAGAAACTGACTGAGCATGAGGACTTAGTCACAGCCATTCTACAGGCAGAAGAGCCTGGGTATGTTGTTTATTTTTTTTTTTTTGAAAACTACCCATGTACTTAACTCATCAACCACTCATAAGCAGGTTTTAAAAATATTTTGGTTATTGGTTAGAACAGGGGTGTCAGACATACAGCCCACCAAAGTCATTTGTCCAGGCTAACAGCAATGGCTCCTCTTAACCTTTTATTTGCATCCCCTCTGTAAATACAATAGCACACATTTCTGGCAATCCAACCCCACTGAACTATTAAAACAAAAAAGTGGATCTCATCCTTTATTTATAGCACCCACCAAAATTAATGGTACATCTGGCAAGACACACATACAAGCTATAACCAAATAAAGAGAACAAAGGACTGATGTTTCAAGGAATTAATTATTGTATTCATTTAAAAGTGCAATAAGATAAATCCTCACCCAACAATAGAACAAATAATAAGAGAGAGATATAAAATACAAGGAAGTAAAGCCCAATGTAATAAAATTTAGTCATTGTATAGAAAACTAAACTGACTCTTTGCCCGAAACTAAGTGACACATTCTTTGATTGGTAGCCCACATCACATTTTATCCAATGAAAAGATCTGCAGGCTGATCAAGGTACTAATTTACTGGATCCAATTTTCAAACTATGATGAGTATAAAATATCGAGAGCAATTTGATCTGGAGTTTTAATTTCCTAGCTGATGACACAAACAACAGAGGTACCAGCTACCAACAGTGTAGCAAGCATCAAAGAGGAATCGTACTCATTGACCACTATCCTAGAAAGGGGATAGTATCAGTCATCCACTGCCACATGTTTGGAATATATATCAAGTTGTGCTAAGTATTTTTTAATTGAAGGATATTTTTGAACTCAATAAGGACCAATAATTATGTTATGAAAGAAAATAAAAATTGGACAAAGAATGTTGTGATTCAAGAAAAGTGGAAAAATTCCTGTTTCTTTGAGAAAGTGAATGTAATGCCAACCTGCTTGATTTGCACACAACAGGTTTCTGTTGCCAAAGTATGCAATGTTCAGAGACATAATGCTAATCATGCTGTGAAGTACAATAACATTACTGGAAAGTTATGAGAAGACAAAGTTGCTGAATTAGAAAAGTCATTGAAAAAGCAGCAGTCAGTATTTAAATAAGCTCGTACAGTAAATGACACTGCAGTTAAGGCAAGTTATATGATTGCTCGTGAAATAGATGTCATCAAAGCCCTTTTTGGAAGGGAATATTTTGAAAAAAAATGCATTTTGATGACTGCAGAAGTAATATGTCCAAATAAATGCCAAGCTTTTGCAAACATAAGCCTTTCAAGAAACAGTCGCAGAGATATTACTGATTTATCAGAGAACCCAAACAGTCAAATGAAGGACAGAATCAAGTCCTTTGTTGCATTTTCAGTTACAATTGTTGAAAGTACGGATATAAATGATGTGGCACAGCTTGCAATTTTCATTCGAGGTGCTGATAAAGTATGATCATAACAGAAGAGTTTGTGGAAATGGTTCTGATGAGAGATGCACCAACAGGTGATGACATTTTCAATGGTTTGGTGGAATCTCTGGAAAAAATAGGTGTAGACAGGGCACAAGCTAAGAGTCTGGCTACAGATGGAGCACTACAAGTGGTGGGTAGAAAAACTGGAGTTGCCACAAAGTTAAAAGAAAGACTGCTATCTGTGAATCAAAGCCATCAATTTTATACAACACATTGCCTTTTGCATCCAGCACTGTGTAGTAAAAGACTGAAAATGGATAATGTTATGGATGTGGTTATAAAAACAATTAATTTTATGAGCACAAGGTCTTAACCTCAGGCAGTTTAACTGCCTTCTCAAGAAAAGTTAGAACTCCCGCAGGCTGCCATATCACACCGATGTTCGCTGGCTAAGTTATGAATTGCTTGGCGAAATACAGCTGTTTATAGATCAGAAAGGGAAGGTTGTACCTAATTACATGAATGGCTTCAAGATCTTGCCTTTGTGATGGATATTACAGAACACCTGAAATGTCTTAACAAAAAGATAAGGAAACAAAAATTTGGTGACAGAATTTTGACTGCATTCGTTCCATTGAAATTAAGCTTAAGCTTTCAGAAAAGCAACTTTCACAAAATAATCTGGCACACTTTCTGACCTTAAAAACATGATATGACACGGCTGAGTCATATTGTGATGCCAAAAAATGGATTCCAAGAAACGTTTTTTGATTTTAAAAGCCTCAAGAAAAGGCTTTTCAATTTTTCAGAACCCATTTTCTGTCAATGTTCACAAGGTCTCTGAGGAGTTTCAGATGGAAATAATCGATCTACAGTGTGACTCTTTCTTTGAAAAATAGGCTTTTTAATAGTCATATTGGCACATTTTATCAATATCTAGAACCAAATTATCCCATGTTAAAGTCTTTTGCTTAAAAAATTCTGTCCACGTATGTCTGTGAACAGATCTTTTCTGTAATGAACATTAAGTCAAGACAATGTTCTCTAATTACTGACGTACACTTGAACTCAATACTCAAGATTGCTATAGTCCAATTACTTAGTCCAAACTTTGATACATTGATCCAAAATAAGGTGTGTCAGGTATCAGAAAGCAGCAGTAAAAAGTAAATAAAGTTACATATCAGTATACTTTTTTTCTACAAACCTATTCTTTTTAATTGTATATCATAGTTGTTGTAGAAGTGATTCTACTGCTATTTTTATATCGCTAATATCTAGCAATAAATGGTGTTATGTTTTACAATGTAGTGTTTTAATTTTAGATAAAAACGGTGTCAGGTTATGTTTGATTTCTCTAAATAAGAGACAAAAAAGCCAAAATACATTTATCCAGATAGAATAGTTTGATTACTGGCTGCCCATTTTGATTTGTGATTGGGATGCAATTATCATTAGGTAATTTAAATGAAATAATGTGAATTGGCCCCCTTTCCTCTTCCTACATGCTACCATATATATATACAGGGTGAGTCAAAATTACTAGTATGTGGTGTGCTGTGACTGCTACTGGCTTAATTGGCCCCTATTTCTTTGAAACTCCAACAGTGAATGCAAATGCCTACTTACAAATGCTGCAAGAGTTTGCCATTGATAACATACCCCTACAAATCAGATGGGCAGGGTATTTCCAACAGGATGGTGCACTGCCTCATTTTGCCCGTACTGTTCGTGCTTTTCTCGATCAAACATTTCCAAATCGTTGGATATGTTGCAGTGGACCATTGGCATGGCCTCCACACTCCCCTGATCTGACACCCTGTGACTTCTGGTTATGGGGCATGATAAAGGAACACGTGTATAGCAAAAAAGTTAGAGACATCGATGAACTCAAGGACAGAATACAAGGTGTTATATCAAGTATTCCCCGTGAAATGTGTGTCAAGGCACTAAATTGTACTGTTGATCGCTGGTTTTTGTGCATCGATCATGCTGGGTGACCAGGTTGAGACTGTTCAGTAAATTCTGAATAAATGATTCCTCCCATACTAGTGTTAACATAATTTTGACTCACCCTGTATATAATAAAAGAAATGAGATTTCAGATCAGATCTAATTTTGGTGATTTTCCTTTATGAAAATATAAACTTTATTCAAATGTGTGGAATAAGTTCTAGAATTACTGTAGGTCTATATTTTAGTTTTTAGTGCACACATGTGTACGTATTCGATTGTATCTCCGAAGTGAAATTTTTTTAAGGTTACCACCTGTGAGCAGATTAATACAAAGAAAAATTCCATTACACTTTTTAGTTCTATCTATTCTCATGTGCCATGTAATAGTAAGAAAAAACTGAACACACTTTGTTTACTAAAACAACACCTGAGAGAAGACAACTATTTCCAATATATCTATATGTTCTAATTTTATTTTCTGTTTTTGTTCATAACTTGAAAAAAAAATATTTATACATTAGAATAAAGTTTATATTTTCATAAAGAGAACAACACAGAATAACATCTGCAGATTTTGACTTTTATGATTCCTCTTTTTCGAGAAATCAAGCTGATGTTATGTGACACATCATGCATTACATGTAGAGACGATGCTGCTTACGTTGCCAGGCACATTCCCTACACTTGATAACGTTTTGTCAGTTTGCCACTTCTGAAATGTTTCCTGCTGACATACCCTCTCCCCCTGAAGTCCATCCGTACACCCTCCACAGCTGGGGGAAGGGCATAGCAAATGAGCTTGACATTCCTGGGTTGTTAGAATGTTAAATATTTTTTAGTTATTTTTCCTTATACAAAAGATATCAAACCCCTTTTTATCTAATATTATCTTTGTGGAACAGCCACTTTGTAGTTTATCATTTTCATTATGCTATTTAAAAAGGGTTTTAAATGAAATTAGTTTTAACTACTTATGCAGTCCGTTAATTAAAGATATGAAGTATTTTGCTGACTCCATCAGAGATTGAAATAGAAAAATACTACAGCAAATAGTTTTTAGTGAGTTCATAAATCAGTCTTTGATTAGTAGATTTTTATTAAGTTTAAAAAGTTCTGTCAGCAGAGGGTACAGGATATTTGAAATAGAACATCATAAAACCATTTATATGCCTTTATTTTATCTTTAGTACATTTTTTTTTTCTGGTTACCTGACTAAAAGTGTCCAATTTATAAATCATGCAGAAATTCAAAAGAATCTACACTCAGCTCTTCTAAATAAAAGGATTTCAAATCTGCACGGCAGGTTTTATGGTATAGCTTTGGGCCTCTTTTGAGTAGTGACAACCATGGTTGGTTTGTTTTAAAATCCAGTTTATTATTCCTAGCATCTGCAAGCTTTGATTAGCTGAAACATTTACCTTGTTTTAACTACAATAAAAATAATTCAGAATTGAAAGCATTCTTTAATATAGTATCAGCTGAGTCATTTTTTTGGTTTAGCCTAAGATTTAAAATAATAACCTAAGACTGAAGTTTTTGTTTCTGTCATTAGGTTTGTGTACACTGCCAGCCTAGATGGAATCATCTACAAATGGGAAGTCATGACACTGACTAAAGTGAAGACTTATCATGTGAAAAATGCAAAAATCCTCCGAGCAGTACAGCTGCATGATGGGAAACTTTGGTGCTGTAAGTTAGTTACCTACTAAAATCAACAGACTCTAATTTTATAAATGATTTTCTTTTTAATGCACTGAAGTTTGAAACAAAGCAAAAATCTTAAAGAACCAGTTTGTTCAACAATTTAGATCACATGCACAGTTAATTGGTGATAGGAAAAAACATGAGAAACACGCAATGATGCTGACATGAGTTTGCATGTGACATTACATGATCACATATTTAAAAAGAAATCCAAATGCATGCACATTTATGGCTATGAAGTAGCTAACATTATTTGTGTAGTAGAACCTTGCAAAATGGTGTCAGGCAGGTTGAAGTTGTTGCAAATTTTGATAGTCAGTCAGGGTTAGCTGAATGTATATTTGCTACCTTCAGACCAGAGATAG
Organism: Nautilus pompilius; assembly: GCA_018389105.1. Lineage (NCBI taxonomy): Eukaryota > Metazoa > Mollusca > Cephalopoda > Nautilida > Nautilidae > Nautilus > Nautilus pompilius. The sequence goes on from JACATO010001589.1 coordinate 22,286, forward strand.
CAAAAAGCTTGTCAGAGCTTCTCACTGTTCGGATCCTCATGATAGGAATAATAGCCCTGTAGAACAACTGCTCCCCATATCCAATGCTGCTTGCTATCAGTTAAAACTTGGATGTCAGACTTCAGCAACTGACTTCAATGAAGATTACATGCCAGATGTCCATTGTTGGTCTCTCAGAGACAATGTTATATTCATTAGGCCAGGCGAGGTACTATCATTGGTGGACTGTGAATGCAGAGGCAGCAAATGTTTCTGAAGAAAGCTTGTTTGTTTTGGACTTGTCAGAAATAGTTACGCTGTTGACAGGGATTGTGGTGGTTCCTCTACTTGTCATTGTTCTAGGTCACTTTACTAGTCAGAAGTATTTTAATGAGGTTTGTCAACAGCTGATATCACTACTGTGTTTTTTAGGGCCAACACCATCACCACAACTGCATGCAGTCGCAAAGTGGCACATCCAATGGTGACTGTGCCAGTCTAAAAGTAAAAGGTTCGAACCATGGTACTAAATGTCACAGGCAGGATCATCGAATGGTGGTGTGTTGGTTCAGAGTTCTCTCATGACACAGGAAGGCTGGAGTGTAAAAAATGTACTTTTATTTTAAATAACTCCATTAATTTTTTTATTCTTAACAGGCTCAAAGAAAGGTCTGTCCAGTCTTGCTCTGGATACTGGTGAAGTTCTTCAGACTATTTCATTTATAGATGGTGAAAAACATGAGGACTGGCAGAGATATTTTGACTGCTTCCAAATTCTTTCTACAGGCGAGGTAAATGTATTTGAAAAATATTTAAAGAAATGAGTAAGTGGATGTGATATTAATCAAAGGACGCAGTAGCCTGATATAGTCAAGAGAATGAAATTTTTTTCGAAATGGAGACCTACGTATTGGCAAAGCATTTCAAGCAACCTTAACGCATAGTTACTAATCTCATGCTACTAGTAATAAAAATTTGTTTAAATTAGATATTCACCAGTGTTTATTTTAAATTCTTTTATCAAATGACATTAAAGAATGAAGAATATGCAATTTAATCCGCATCTTTTTAGATATAAGAAAAATGACCATCTGCAATAATTTCTTATCTTCATGACTTCTGAACAGTGAATTAGTATTTGAAAGATTCTTACAGCACTAAATTATCTGATGTTGTGTGTAGACCTTAGAATAAAATTTCAGCAGCAGATGTAGAATAGCACCAGCAACTGCAGTCAATCGTAGCAGAGTACTGATGCTTGTGTGTGGCACCTACATGCAAGATAGTGATGTCGCCTTTCAAATGAAAAGTTGATCAGGTGTTCACAGCTTAGAATGAAACTACCTATAAAGCTCTTCAAGTCCAGAGCAGCTGGGGAAAGAGAGGCAGCAGTGGTGGCTAACCCAGCATGAAACAGTCAAATGACAGTTGGTACTATAATTCTGTAATGCTGCTTGTGAAGAAATTCATTGTTTCTTCAAATTATAGAACTTTCACTGTTATTTTATAAGATGTCACTATATGATCTTTTATTATTCTATTTTGGATTGCAGGTGTGGATTGGACTGGGCAAAACGGGGAAGATTTCTATATGGGATACAAAATCTTTCAAGTTTAAGAAAACAGTTACGCTTGATTATAATGGTGTCAAGCCTCGTGGCATCAGTGCCATGGTTGTTGTGGAAGACAAGGTACTTAATATGTTCTCTTTGTTTCAGAGCACAGGGAACTTTAACAGTCGGCAGCTGTGCTGCCAGAATAATCTATGGTTAAGCATAACATTTGTTTATTTTGTGGTACATCTGTAAATGATTTGGTAGTGAACTAGATAGAGATAGTCAGCAACACTGCAGATATGCTATCCTATATCTGTATTCAAGAGTCAAAATAAGAGACACTTGCTGTTCAGGCTGCTTTTGCTACTTAAAATCAATTTTGAGGCTCAATAATTTGCCATCGCTGTCACTGAAGCTGAGCTGATGGTAATGGAATTTTATTGTAGCAAAGGACTCAACAGTGGGCCACTGTTAATTCTTCCTTGCAATTGGATGTTACTGAATTTCTTTTTTAAGCTATCAGCATTCAAAACAGAATTGTGTTGCTGCCAAAAAAAAAAAAAAATGCTTTTTATACTTAATCTCATTTATGCACAACTTTGGAATTAGCACGTACATTTTTAAAGAGCTGAAAGACAGGCTACCATGGCCAACACGTATGAAAATTGAGTGATTAGGTCAATGGATTGATTTATAGGATGATATCTATTTTAAAATTATCTTTCAGTTATGGGTGGCAACAAAAACAGGAACAATCCACATTTATGGTATTGCCAATGGAGAGCTGCTTTATGTGCTGCAGGCCCATGATGATGCTATAAGGTCTATCTATAATGCTGAAAATCGCTATGTCTTCAGCGGAGCTGGGAGTGGGGATGGAACTATTGCTATCTGGAGTGTTCAGCTGCCACAGGCAACGATGGCAGGCACCCAAGTCTGAAGATTAGAAGAGAAATTAATGAATTCACTTTGAAAGACAATAAGTGCCTTCCCATGCATATTATTTCCTTAGTCTGTCTGAGAACTGATAATTCCTGTTCCTGTTTTTAGACCCAGAAATTTTCATTTTGCAAGCTTCATTGTTCAAACACAGGACCTGTTGATATGATATCTGCTTAATGGTCAAGTTCTTCAGCTCTCTTATTCCCTGCAACCAAACTCATTCTGCTTTTCTTAATAACATCCACTTTTGATTGGGTGTAAGCAGGATTGGTAGACTTTTCTGGATAAAGTTTTAGGAACCTTTAACTTTACCAGCATTTCCTCTACTATTCAAGTAAAGATATTTAAAATTTAAACATTATATAAGTGTTTTAAATTATACAATGTCTACAAAAATATATATAATTATATCAACAATAAGCAGAATTTACATGAATCTGTAAAGGATGCTACAGTCGATTATGGGTTATTGCCCTTTTAAATGATGCTCCTGTAATTAATTTTAATATTGCCCTTAGTAATTCAGACATTTACGCAATTAGTTAGCAAGTAACGTGTTGCTAAAACATTTTGCAATAAATGTCCACAAGATACACTCGTCATGTTTATCTTGTTGTGATTTTATACCTGACAACACAAACTGGAAGTAAAATATAGGTATTTGACTGCCACTCTGACACAGGAAATTTACATCTATACCAGATTCTTGATTTATTTTCAAATTAATACAACCAACCACACCTAATAACCAGTAAGGCTGAGAATTTACGCTCAAAATAATAGTTTTTGATAAAAGGATTAAAATTAGAGCAGCATTAAAGACTCTAGCAATTCAAATAACCTATGGTTTATTACAACTTTACATCAACCTAAGTAAATAGTGAGTTTTTCTCTATGGTAGATTCAAAGTTCTATTAAATTAATCATGCGTCTTACCATCTGAAAAACATGAGTGTGCTTTAATTTGTTTTTGGGATATAAATCATCTCTTAGATAATTTAGAACTTTTCTTTCTGTGGTAATGACTGGAGGAACATAACGGCTTAAAGTGTAGGTATAATGTGGGTAAGAAATATTGTTCCCCGAATCTGTGCACCTAAGTAAACAGAGGATATAAACAGTTGTTTTAGAGGTCTTCATAAAAGAGAGAGAAAAATATCATTACTATTAACCACAACAGGACCTGCTGAGGACATTAACACAATGGCATTAAAGCACCCTGTCATATTTGAAACAATGAAATACTGGATTTTACACCAAAAAAAAAAAAAAAAAAGCTATTCTGTGGGTGGAGTTGCTGCACAAAATATTTGACAATCAAATGGATGTGCGCTGCTGCTCAACACTAGCCTGGAATACACCATTAGATAAACAGTCCATACAAACCAAAGGTTTATCACTAAAAATGGTTGACAGACCCTTCCCTCATTTTTTTAAAGTGCAAAAAAAAAAAAAGAATAGGCCGCCATTCCAAAATTTCCCTTCTCATACCAAACAGTTGCTTTTTGATGGAGTAGGCAGAAAATTGACATGACTTGACTCAGTGATACACATTACTTCAGGAATGACAATCTGTCATGCATGCAGCTTTATTGGATTGGGTGGTGGTGATTGATTCCTCTTGTAACCAGGTTCAGGCTCTGCAATGCTGCATGTATTAGTCCTTCCAAATACTAATTCATCTTCACTTTTATTTTCATGCACATGTACTGTAGTGAACCATGTCATAAAATAAGACATTCAGGTTGGGTCTTTTCTGTCACCACAACATTATTAGTGATAAAATTAGCAATAATCTCTCTAATCCAGAATAACTTTGTGCACAAATACTGCTAGTGATTTTAATTGCGGCTGATAGCTTTGAAATTGGTAAAAAAAATTTCCCAAAGAACCACTGGTGCATTTACCTAATTAAGAATACTTCAACCTACCTATCAGTTAACCCTTTGACTTCTTTAATGCAATATAAATCAATAGCAGCATGTTAGAATATGAGCAAAATATCAATAATTATTACTCTAATCATTTGTTGTTGAGATGCATCAAGCAAGCAAGCAACTGCTTTTCAAAGTGAAAATCGGCAGAAAAATACTTATCCAGAAATCAATACAGTAAATAAGTAATGAAGCCTTGTGAAACATTGAGAAAAAAAATATTAATAAATATTCAAGCCTGCTGCAAAGTTATGCATTTGAGTAGCATTAAGATCTAAGAGACTACTATTATTAGATATTGCAGTTGGCAACAAATTAAAAACTCAACTAGAATTGCCACCCATCTCTCAACCTGTATCTTAAGGAAAGGGATAATGTCATAATCTTACTAGCTGATAATAGAAATTGCACAAGTATAATATCACAGAGTTCCAAGAACATCAAAGGATCCAACACCATCCATTGAAAGGAGAGTAAAAACTAAAATAAAACTTCAAAGACATGACGCCTGTAACATGTCTGAATCCTACAGTAAAACACCTTACATACGTCATCTTCCAAACATTTAAAGATAAATAATCCACTGGGTTAGCACACCATCTTTTGGTGAAGCACCAACACAGTGAAGAGGTGGGTGGTGGTTGATCCTTTACCTGGAAAACAATCAGCTGGGAACCTTGACCTCGGTATGGTGTTCTGGACCCACAGGGCTAAGGCTTTTACATGGGGAAGTCAATCACTAAACACCAGTTTTTTTTGTTTTTTTTTGTTTTTTTAAACCATTTTCATGGATTCTTTGGAACTCCATACTTGGGGGCTGTACTCCAAACCCCAGACTTCAGATCCACTCACACAAAGTTTTTTTCAAAATCCTTAACATTCCAAACACAGACATTTACTGTGAATGCACTGCCTCCAGGCAAAAACAAAAAGAAGATATGCCGATGACGCCTTCCTAATTGGGCAATGGAAAGAGCATTTAATAGTGGGAAACTTATAAGCAGCTTCTCTTCCTGGGTATTCTGGTTTATCAGGAAAACGATAATGGGCACAAACTGGGAGCTAGGTGCACTTTGACTCCAATCACTACAAAGGGATCAAGAAACAAGGACAGAAAAAATGTTCAAGGTGAAAAACTAAAACTGGAATAATTATACCTGATATCCAGCACCTTGTGAAGAATGGCTTCGATATATATTTATTAGAAAAATAAGTGTAACAAATCAACAGAACTCCTCATGATTGTAGTTCCATACATCAAAGGAACTTCTAAAAAACTCTTGTAATGTTAAGGAAACACACTGGGGCCCCCAAAACAAGACCTTTGTGTAGGCGCTCTAAGACAAAAGAGGCCTATCAAAGCAGTAATAAATATCAGCAAGTCATCATCATAAAAATGTGAGATCTTGTAATTATGTCAAGTGAACATATTACAAGTGGAGCGACTACACAAAAAAAAAAAAATGTAGCTGCAGCAATTCAAACATGGCTCCAGAACCAAATATTAGGTCAGAAAAATCTAGACATGGCTATTAACTGATATGAAGATTTAAATACTCAGAAAATAAACATCCAGTTGGCTTAGTGCAGTGGTTCCCAACCAGTGGGTCGCAAAGTGTTTTCTGGGAGGTTGTGGAACCCTGGAAGTTTCAATTTTTTTGTGTGACTGAGTCAAGAAACTGTTCATCATGAGTATGTATTTGTTTTGTTTATATGTACCGTATTTGCCGGCTTATAAGGCACTTTTTTCCCCAGAAGTATGCAAAAACTACTCTGTGTCCAATACGCCGGTGTCACCGAAGGTGTAAGGCTTGTCTCCCACAGCAGGCATTCCCTGTTGCATCACAGGCATCGCAATGGCTTCCTGTTGCTTTGCCACCTTCATAGAAGAACGGACAACACACGCTGGCGACAAAGGCTGGAACTCGAACTGTTACCACAGTAGGACTGACGCAATCGAGCCGCACTTCCATTGGCTAATGGCATTGGGGCCTGCAGCTAAAAGACTGACCACAAGGACTGGACTGTGACTTCAGCCAGACGCACACTAGCCAGCTCGATTTTAGGCGAACTTGGGCACCAACACGACACAACAAACAGCTGTTCTGATCAGAGGTAGAGTTCACTGATACCAGTAGATTTCTGATTAGCTGTTGTGAATTTACTGTATATGCAGATGTTGTTCCCCGAAAAATCACTAAAATAATTTTCAATAAATGTATGATGAAATGTACAAAAATTCTTTTTTCTGATATAATATACAATGTATTGTTTCTGTTCCTTTTTAGTTCAGGGAACATTTACATTGATTTTTCTCTCAAAACTCTCAATATATTCAAATAAAACTCTTATTTATGTGATTTTTTTGCTAAATTTATTCTTTGATTTCTTTTCAATTAATGGAAGTGTAGCAGGGGGGGGTCGCAGGACTTTTGAGTATTAGAGAAAGGTCCACGAGTCCAAAAAGGTTGGGAACCACTGGTTTGGTAGGTTAAATAGTCAAACATCAACAAAAAAACTTAACAGGTTACAAATTCAAGACCAGTTGGTGGTGCTATTAAAATATCAGCTGTAAATAATAGTCGGTTCCAATGTCTATAGACCAATAAAGTCGTCCTCAAACAATTTTAACCCTCACATTTCATGTTAAATTTGTTTTGTAGGTGCTGCTTTCAACATGGCAGGAAAGTCAGAAATACCTCCCCCCCCACCCAAAGTCAAAAGACAGACATAAACAAGTCTGCAACAGAGAACTCGATAAGTGGCACATTAAACCTAAAATACATGCGTCAATCAGGAATTAAAACGTGAAATCCAAGATTCACGTACATATTTGTTAAATATTCAATGGTAGCATTTTTTATTCAGGGTACCCTTTAAAAACAAAGAATAGATTGTTCCTCAATAATCAGTGACTGAATCAAACTAATATATGTTTTTGTATCAAGCTTGGCCAGACAGAAATAAAATTACCTGCCTTGTAAAATCTATTAAAAGATTCTTAATGGAAAATCTTTGAAAAATTCTTCTAGCACATTTTAAATCAATCATTAACTCTATTGATTTATTCCTTAACAACAATGTTTCAGCAATGCCTAAAGAACATTTCCAATTCTCCCATGTATTTATTCCCACTGAACGGTTCTAATGGTAATGGCATTCTTGTCAACATTCTACAAAACTATAATTACAGTCCATACATACTGATTAATGCTGGTTGACGACTCTTGGACACATTATTAATGGAACACTGGTTTCCTAAGTGTATGTTCTCCACATGACAGACTAGTGTGTGTGTTTAATAGCATAATGGATGAAATATCATTTGAGAATTGTTCATACTAAATTCCTCATGGGAATGGCAATCAAAGAGAACAGCTTCATTCTACATTTAAGTAGTTTTTTCCACATGTGGGTGGCAGTGAGCTTCATAATACAGATTTACTACCTTCACGTAATAACCAAACTGAACTATACAATTTATTTCCTTTGATCGCGTCTATCATCTGTCACTGTTAATTAGATAATATATTAAGATAAATGATAAAAAAAGACATCATCTAATACATGAAAAAAAAATTTTTTTTTTTTTTGGAATGGCAAGAACGAGCCTCTAGCAGCTGTTTACTTTAGTTTTTAAATAATTTATTATGGCCAAATCAGCAAAATGGCCAGCAAACACTTTGATGGTAAAAAGATGCCAGATGCATGTGATTATTTAAAAAAAACCTATTAATATCTGAAAATTTAATTAACTAGAAGTTAGAACAGTGGTATTCCAACATTGCCAATAATCGCTCTGAAGTAGTACATTTATGAATATCTTTTTCCAGTTTTCTGAAGTGCATGATTAACAAACACTGTTCCTGGGTAGCGAAGAAGAATTCTGAGAGCCTTCATCACACCCCATTAGTCTTAGGTATCACTGTACTTAAGCAAAGCAAAAAATAATTGTTTCAGGAAATGCAATCACTTCGGCCATTGTTGTAAATCACATTACTACCTAATTTACTATTATGATCTGAGTTATTAAAGGGTCAATATACTTTATGATATTGAATTTTATTTTCTATTTACAGGAAATTTCCTAACTAATTTATGGATCTGTCTGGAGAAACTGACAATGATTATAAAGTGCAGAGCAATGTAAAAAATTTTCCACAAACAAATAGTCAGTGTTTCTCCTCAGGCAGACATTTTGCTCTCCACAATTGCACGTTGTTGTTTTTATGTTCCCTTGACCTTTCGCCATTGTGCAGGGTACTGAATGTTTGCTCAACATAAAATCTAAAATCAACAAAAATTTCCACTCCAAACTGATAGGCTGGTGAATGTTGACCGTTTTCTGTGAAAGCGGAATCCGAGGAACATACATGCTGATCAGTAAATTCAAAAAATTAATGAACAATGTTTAAAGTGTAACAGAATCTGAAACAGGTTACTGGTGGTGAAGAAAGCATTCCCACAATGCAATGCTGGAGAAGTAGTTAATAAACCACTTCATGCCTGTAGATCAGCTGAAGGTTGGCCCTTAAAAATAAAATCTGATGGAGGTAATGGTGCAGATTTTATTGACAACATGGAGAAATGTTTTTGTTTTAGTTTTTAATATGCAACCAACTTATGATGTATTTTCATAATAACTTTATCACTGATAAAAATGGATTACAATTTTATTAATTAAATATAAACCAGACCCCCCACCCTAGAGAAATAGATAGATAAATGTTCAGATCATTTCATCCACTGTTTCATTGTTACATGCCACAGAAAATGACCACCTCCTGCTTTGTTTTCATTATCGCTGTTTCCCTTGATAAGCTGTTTAGACCCTTTCTGCTCTTCCATAACCAATCCTAGCCTCATCATCCACATTTTGCAATCTTACATGGCTCACACAATCCTGTGAGAGTTGTCGTCACAACTCTGCTTCAGCATACTGTCCATGATGCACTCCATTCGCATTGGCTGCTGTGTTGCCATCCAAAGAGTAAGAATGACATTACTGCTGTTGATGAGCAGAGGCAGCAATGTATCATGTGACTAAAAGCACAGGTTTGTCTGAACAGTGGTTTGTTCTGTAATTAATTAAGGATCACTCCTTTCAGTACAAGGGAAACAAAAAAATAATGATATTCTCCCAGAAAATAAATGAATTGCATATAAAATGTTTAAAAAATTAGATAAATTACTCTTAATATGGGATCACTTTTTCTAGGTCATGGTGTGACAATGTACTGTCTATTATCCCAAGTTGGCACCGTATTCATTTGTTATAAGTCAATCTGTAATCACCAGCTTCTAGAATGAATTGTACCCAGTCCCCAGAACAAGCAGTTAAACTTAACATCACCACCAAAACCATAGATCCATTTTCTGAAACCCTAGATGTTTGCGTACAACCGTTTCATTTATGACCTTGTCAAAAGCTGCGGATCAATTTTCTGGATAAGGGAAAAATGTATGTTAAACTGAATTCCATACTTTGTGAGCACACAAAGGAGCCACTGAACAGCAGAGAGGCTTCCTCCAATGTCTAATGAAAATTGCAGTCAGTCTGCTTTGTGCCAGGGTGCTGGACAATTTCTTTGGTCTCTCTAACCTGGATAGCACAAAACTGCATCTTAAGCCATACATTCTTCAGAAATAAGAAACCAAAAACAAAACATGCTGACAATAAAATGAAACTGCCTTGAAAGTAATTTTTTTTTTAATTATTATTTCAGCTCTTGAAGGTTCACCCAAACAATAAACAAACTAATGAACCCAAAAAACATTGATTCTCAAGAAAACATGAGAGAGAGAGAGAGAGAATGTAAACCTGTCTTGGATTTCTGGCACTGTGACTCTCAACGAAACTTTGATTGTGACAGTCTGATTTTCAACTCTTCGCCAGCACTCTGCCTACAATGGTTATGCACATCTCTTTTCTACCAGTGAAGATGGAGAAACAAGGCTCAGGATTGCCCCTCACGCCTATTACTGGCATAAAATAATTGCTGTAAAATCACAGATTCGTTTGTTTAAGTAGAAAGAGAACAGTTCTTAGGTGTACCACAAGACACATGAATGCTTAGAATCTGTAAAGTTGACATTTTTACACTTATGTACATAACCAAGAAACAGGTGGGTGGTGTTGTCAGTTGTGTACAGAACAAGTGGCATCTTGGCTGAGGTGCAAACAAATTGTCCCACAAAGTTAAAAATAGCGAGGGAAATGACCTAAGAGAAATGTTCCAATTAGCAGTGGGACAAATTGGTTGATACATAGCCTCCACCACTGACAAGATACAAATAGTCTCCTTTAATAGGAGCCACTCAACTGCCACCCACATGGAGAAAAATACACTACCATTTTAACCTCATCATTTCTCAAACTGAAAACAAGACTACCTTTTAGTATTCATCATTCTTTCTGACATTTAATGAGTATAATAAAGCCAAATATGGTCAACTGCTAAAAACGTAAATTAATATTTTTCTTACTAAAGAGCATATGCTAATTTTTTGTTTGAAATAGCTTAAAATACAAAGCCATTGACTAAAATTCAAACATGATTTTTGGCTTCCATTAAAATTTTAGTGTCACTATGTATAGCGCAAGTGTTTCCACTCTCAGTACATGGTTTTACATATTGTAGTTGTATGTATGGGTGTGCATTATTACAAATATTTGAAACACATAACAGTAATATACATATGCTGCTCCCCCCCCCCATACATCAAAACCTACCAGAGAGGCAATCTTGGTGAGGAAACAGTGGGAACCAGCACTTCTGACTTTAAAAAGGGCATCCTTACTCAAATTCATCTTTTAGATGTGGGAGGAAATACACGTGGTTGGCTGGTAAAGGAGGAGGAATCATAACTTGGTCTCCTGCAGCAGTTGAATTCAGGCTGCTCGACCTTAGCAGTCAGTCTAGGACAAGGAACGTGTTTATGCTAACCCAGCTTCTTTCCAACCACTTTGTAAAACGTTTGTAAGACCATCAAAACCTTGAAAACAAACTGTAAAATAAATGTACCTGGCAAACTCAGAAAGCTTCAGTCTCCAAATTGTGTGGCAGGCATTTCAATGGGATTTGAAGTTTGGGAAACAGGAAAGAATCACATGGCGATACGACACATCACCTATGCTGCTGCCTGAAGAATTCACAACAGCAGCACTCGACAAGATTTTCTTTTTAAAGTTCTGTCTTTGTCACTATTCTTCCTTTGGTATTGTTGTGCAATAGTTCTACTGTTTAAACTTAGTTTTTAAACAGTGGATAGGCAGGTACTGATCAACGGTGTGCCAACTTTCGTGTTGTCAACAGAAAAACCTGCACAGTTCAATGCAGTACAATGTCTGTGCGTGTCCCTAAAATCTTATTCCATACTCATTTGAATTGCTGAACAAACCATGGAGAGGAATAACCAGTAACTCACAAATAATCTCTTTCTCAACACCCACCACACCCCAGATTTACTTCAGGGTTAGGAAACCGATTTACTTGAAAATTAATACTCTGCGCAGAGATTGTATTCTTAGTGCAAATAGAGCTGAGAAATCACATGCCAACCATTAGTTTAACATTATTTATGTTATTCCTTTTTTTTTTTTTTGATGTTCAAGAATATAACTTATGAAATAATTAAGCAGGTATTTCGAGCTTTTGGATGATGTATGTCACACCAACAAAAAATGAGCTGTTTCCATCACTTAATTGTGTAGAGATTCGACAGCAGCATCATCTATAAATCCTTGCACCAGACAAGTTGTGTGGTTCTATCATACATTATTAGTACAGCTTCAGTTTCAAAGATAATATTACAAATCACACAAATACATATGAAAAATAAATAAGTATCCTATACTGATACATTACAGATCATTCTCTTGTACAATCATGACAAAACTGAGTGATATACAGCACTGTGCAACACTATATACATAGACACAAACTATGATATACAAAGTTATTTTGCAATTTTTATGAATTTATGATATTACCCAATCAAAAGTTAAAATTTGCTGATAATGTTGAAATAAAAAATACAGTTAAATTATTCTTATAAAAGAGAGAGAAAAAAAGGCGTTTTAGCAATAGGGTAAATGAAGTTGGTTTTATTTTCCCTTTAAACAGAGACTTCTAATGACAGATGTTTTTGTCTCATACTGGCGAAAATAGAAGAAAGCACAGCTCATCACAGCAGTTCCAACATCGGCGTCCACTGACGGTGCCGAGCCAACATCTCTCCTACATTAAATTACCTGAACAATCTGAGAGATAAATTCGGTTGCAGTGCCTTATCAATTCTACCTCAATGAGAACTCATGCGCACTTCAGTGAAATTAGTTTTCTGCCAATTTTTTTTCTTTTTTTTTTCTTTTTAAGCTATATCCAGGAAAAAGGTCTCTTCGTTGATTGTAGGTGGCAGCAAGTGGTTGTTACACCGAACTCAAATTGTAACAAACGTGTCAGCCAGGCCACACCAGACATCAAAGCTTGACTTCCATCTGGATGATGGAAGGAATAAGCAATTAACTGAATACAAAGTATGCAATTTAATGAAACAAATGGCTTTCAAACAAACAAAGCTTTAAAACGCTTTAGCCAAAGTGATGAAAGAAATGTGTTTGTGTGTGGGCTGACCGACCTTCCTAATTTGTTTGTTCTTAGATTTATACACAGTATCCATGATAAATATCAAAACTGAAAATTAGAAAACCTCAAAATGCAAGACAAATAACAACAGTTTTGAAACCAGAGAAAAGCAATCAAATAAAAGGGGAAAAAAAGGAGAGAGAGTTCACCTGATTTTTAGTTTTTCTAATAAAAAAAAATAAATGAAACAAACTGCATGCAGCGGCACTGGTTACTATAGAGTCAATTTCCATTAGGAAATTGCATCTGATGTAGTCTTTTTTTTCAATGTCCCAAGACTAAACCTTTTCATCCTATAAAGCAATCATCTGTACTGCCAATTTATTTAAATATGGACTATGCGCTACTACATAATTAGCTTAATTTGCATGGATTCTGGCACAGAAGGAACTACTTAATGAGGCATATTGTAGCAGGATAGTGCTTAGGGCAATGTTCTTCAAACTTGAGCTGATTCTTAAGATTCATTAGACTGACTACAGAAAGCAATTCCAATACTAACTACCTTATTCATATTAAAGGCCAGTCTCTGACAAGGAAACAACAATGAAATAGAAATTAATACATATAATTGATGCCATGGTAATAACCAATGAATATTTAAAATTTAGCTATCTCTCTAGCGGAATAAACTTGAGAGTCTGATCCAAGATCTTGTAAAAGCCATGTGAAATTCATTATAACAAAGCACAACTATGTTAACATTTGTCATAATAGCTTGAATATGGAATATTAATCAGGTAATAGTACAATATGACATGAACAGATTCATTAAAGGAGTATGTTAGCATTACAGTAAATGAACATTTTTTTGATATGATCAATCAGTTGTACAAATCAGAAATATCCATAGATTGTTGGTCAGAGCAATTTAGGAGTATAAATCTCTATTTCATTTATATATAAGTAGTATGAAAGGTCCAGAGAGTTATTACTGGAACATCGCATGCATACTTTTGTGAAGACAATTAAACTACCGAGTATGGTTTGACCTAGCAGTAGTTTACAAAATCTTGAATAGGAAAACAACAATATGACATTTGCTTGCTTGTTCTCTTTCTATTTTTAGTTGACAACAGCACTTGAGCCATGCAGAGTTTATTGGCAAAAAGCCACAACTTATTTAAGTATTAATATTAGGAATTGCAAGTTTAGTTCATTAAGAGAATGCTTTTCCTGGTAGAAATGTTGAAGCTAGATCTTCAAAAACAAAAAAATCAGCAGATAGAAGCTATTTTTTTTAAAAAATTGTATCTGCTCCTTTGACTTAAGTTATAAAAGAGGGCACTTTATATAATCAGTTCCTTTAGATTTTTGTTGATGATAAAAAAAAATTCCTTTTACTAGTAGGATTTTACTGAATTTGAAAATTGCTTAGAACAAAATGTTGTATACCCATTTTGTTCAAATCATGAGATATTTTTTTTTCAAGAATAAAATTGAGCTATGTATGTGTAATAGGACTAATTACCATAATTTCACAGTTAATGATTTGGCAACCTGTTGTTATTGTAGTGTGTTAGTTGTGGTTAGCAACGAGCAATAATGTGAATTTTTTAATGCTAGTATTTGTTCAGACTATCTTTCATAGCATAAGCAGCCTCTCCTCTGTTTGGTAATGAATGAACAAGATTTTGTAACAAGTCTGATCCAGGTTCTCCATTCTTGAGAGCTTCCTTTCATTTCTTACATCAGCAGGCCATGAACAAGTTACACTCAGCTAATGATCCAGGTGCTCAATGAAAATTATATCAGGGCTTTGAGTTAACCAGGGAAGAAGCTGAATGTGTTGATTCGGCTTTCAGACTGTGATCACACAAAATGTACGACATGTAGTGCCTGCTCCTGAAGGATATGTACATTAAACCTTAGCATGTGCTGTTGATGTGATGTCTCTCTTTAAATTACAATGTACTCAGCAGAATTGAGATGCCCTTTGACAAACATCAATTTTATCTTTCCACCATGCCAGATTGCAGCCCATACCATAACATTCCAACATCCATACTCAAATGTGGACTGAAGATCTCTGTTAAGGCATCAACAAACCCAGGTGCAACTTCCAGACATGAATTGTTGAAAATTAGACTCATCTGACCAGACTTTTTGAAGGATTTTATTCCTATTTCTTATATGTATACATCCTCTGTAACCAAGTCAATGAGCATAACACTGCACTGTTGTATGGCTCATTTCTGTTGCACAGATGATGCCAACAAGAGAATCTTGACAACAAATGCAGACATGGCAATTTATGGCACACTCCTTTCATGGTATCACTGTTAAAGGCTTTCCCGTTCATGCTGCTGCAATCTGTCACAAACTCTGGCCACATCCTAAAATGCCATTAACGCAAACTCAGGTGAACAAAAATATCACAAAACTTACCTACTTTTTATGATCCTTTAAGTAGTGTAATCAGTATTCTTGCTATATTTAAAAAGGAAATATAAAATTAAAAAAACTACATTTAGCTTATTTTTATAGCTATACACACATTCAAAGTTATGAATCCACCATACAAAACTCTTCTCTGCCTTTTTAACATTTAACTGTTAATTCATCATCTAAGGCCATGAAAAAAAACAGATGAACTGTGTATCAGAACATATAAACCATTGACACTGCTATAATTTTACAACTTTTACATCAAATTAGCCGTTGTTCTAGTGAATAACTGCAGCAGATATTTTGGGCATCCTGCAGAATAACTTTTCAAAAGAGTCTTGTAAGTAACTCTATCCATCTTACAAACAGTTCTGCAGCTAACCGATATTGGTTGGACCTTTTCCAATAATTCTTTGATGTAGTTGATCTAATACAAAAGTTCAATAGGTATCACATGTGCTGAGTGCAAAAGCCAAACCATGATTTTAAGAGGTCATAACTCTTTTCTACAATCTACAGTATTAATTTTTTTCAGTGTGCTTCAAATCATTATTTTGTTGTTGTATACAGTGCTTCCTCACTATATCGCGGTTCACTTTTCGCAGCTTCACTACATCGCAGGTTTTCAAATCATACATATCTAATTTTATATCGTGGATTTTTCACTATATCTCGGTATTTTCAAAAAATATAAAATTTTTAAAATTTATTATTTTAATTATTTTTAAGTAAAATATACTAAAAATAACATTATAAAATAGTAAAAAACAAATTAAAGTAAAAAAAAATATATACATTGTACATTATTAAAAGAATATTAAATCGAAATTTAAATAAAACTACGTAGTGGCATAGTGGGTTTGTACTAAAAACAAAGAGAGATGCTAGCGTATGGAAAACGGAGTACAACTGCAGCTGCTTCTGCCCAGGTGGGATCGTACTCGGCATGCTATTGGCTGATGGTTTGGAAGTGGCCAATCAGAGCATGGTGTTGTTTTGTATCCCGGACGCTGAATGGCTCAGTGACAACAGCATCTGTGGTGCTGTTGTCCCGTGTAGAAGCATCCCGCATCTCGCCTCATCCATTTCGGCTTCACATATCGCTGCATGTAGTGTTTCTCTGCAGTGCTGTGCTTTGTGTTTTACATTAAAGTTTGAACTTTATTTCAATCCCTGCAATGCCACCCAAGCGTCCTGCATCTTCTAAGTCTTCTGAACCTGAATCCAAGCGCTCAAGGAAGACTCTACCCATCGTCGAAAAGGTGAAACTTCTTGACATGCTTAAGGAAGGGAGAACGTACGCAGCTGTAGGGCGCCACTTTGGCCTCAATGAATCTACGGTACATTATATTAAGGACGAGAAGAATATAAGATCGACAGCAGCTGTTTCTTTCAATAAAACTGCCAAGAGGGTTGTAATGTCACGTAATAAGGTGATGGTTAGGATGGAATCTGCATTGTCTCATAGCAACATAATCCGCACAAAGGCGAAGTCTCTGTATGATACGTACACTAAACTTGCTTAAGATCGCAGCACCGACGAACACGTGGAAGATGAGATGGACATCGACAACGACGACAAAGCAGGTCCAAGTTCTCCCAAGAAAGCAACCCCATTTACTGCCAGCAAGGGTTGGTTTGACAAATTCCAGAGGCGTTATGGAATTCGAAGCGTTTCATTGCATGGAGAAGCCGCCTCTGCCGATAAAGTTGCTGCCGACCATTACATAAGTGAGACGTTCAGAGAAATTATAGAAGGCAGCTATAAGCCCGAACAAGGCTTTAATATGGACGAGACGGGCTTATTATGGAAAAGGATGCCGTCTTGTACTTTCATTATGAAGGACAAAGCCAAAGTCCGAGGCTTTAAAGCCCAGAAAGATCGTGTGACTTCATCATGTGTGGAAATGCTGCGGGCTTTATGATAAAGCCCGGCCTTATTTACAAATCCAAAAAACCCAAGGGCTTTGAAAAATAAGAATAAGAACGTCTTGCCTGTGTATTGGATGCACAATCAGAAGGCGTGGATCACAAAAGTCCTCACTTCTGATTGGTTCCATCAGGGGCGGCACGTTTTGGGGGGGCGGCATTTTTTGGTCCGAGTGCGCGTTTGTCAAATTTAGTTCAGGACAGACAGTATGTTACATATATAATGTATTTTTTCGTTCTATTTTTCCAGATATTATTTTTTTCCTGAATTTTTTGTTCAATTTTAATGGTAGTTTTTGAAAGGAAGAAAGTTTTTCTAAAATTTGCTGTAAAAGAAATTTGCTCACTTGAAGTGAGTCACTTCTAATTAATTTTGAATGAATATCAATATTTTCTCATTATATATTGATAATTTTTATTTTCTAATAGTACTTTTTTTTCAATAAATAATAAATAAAAAATGAATTTTTTGGAGGTTTTGAAATTCTACGTTATTTAGAGGGCGGCAAATTCTACGACTGCCCCGGGCGGCACAAACGCTAGCTACGCCCCTGGGTTCCATCAGTGCTTTTTCCTAGAGGTCCAGCGTTATCTATCAGGGAAAGGCCTTGATTTCAACATGCTTCTGATTATGGACAATGCAGGAGGTCATGCCATTGACCTGTCGTATGAAGGTGTAAAAGTAGAGTTCCTGCCACCGAACACCACATCATTCATCCAACTCATGGACCAAGGCATTATTCGTGCATTTAAGGCGCTTTACACAAGACATCCATCAACACCTGGTTGAATCCATGGACGAGGACAAAGACTTCGCGTTGAAGGCGTATTGGGGAGACTACACAATCACTACCTGTCTCATCAACATACAGAAGGCCATCCAAGACATGAAACCCGAGACAATTAATGCCAGCTGGAAAAGATTATGGCCAGAAGTGGCAAACGTCTACAAGGGATTCACGCCTGAAGAGATAAACCACTCAGCTGTGGATAAGGCTGTGAAGCTGGCAAAATTGCTGCAAGGAGAAGGCTTCAAAGATATGACCTTCGACGACATCAATGACCTGATCGATGCCCACTTGCAACCATTGACAGTGGAAGATCTGACGGAGCTGACGAAGTCTGCGAGCGAGGAAGAGGAACAAGATGAACCAGGGGCTGAAGAAGAGGAGGTTGGTCTAACACTCGATCGTCTTGCAATGATAGTCAGAATGGGCAAGGAGCTTGAACAGGGCATTCAAGAGTGGGACCCACAGATGATGCGGTCATTGCAATTCAGCAATCGGCTTGATGGGTTAATGTCCGTCTATAAAAACCTGCTAGCCCAGAAGCAGAACCAGCAACTCCCCCATAACTATGTTCCTTGTAAAATCAAAAAAGGTCACGTCTACGCCTTCACCTACACCTTCAGCAGAAGTGGAAGCGGAACCAGATGATGATGCACCACAACCATCACCTGACGAAGAGCCTCCAGTAGAAGAGATTTAATGCTCTTCTTGGCTGTGCAGTACTACATTCATCTCATCATCGTCATATCTTCATAGGTCTGTACCCATAATACGTTTTTTTTTTATTTTTATAGTATAGTATTTTTAAAATTATTTTTGGTCTTAGACTTTGCAGCCTCATGAAGTCGCATTTCCAATGAAAATTTAAAAATTTTTTTTTTAAATAACTGATTAAATGTGTGTGGGGAAGGTTAATAAGAGTGTGTGGATGCTATATAATGGTTTAAAATACGTTTAAAATGTGTTTAAATATATTTAAATAATTAAATATGTGGTTTCTACTTTGCGGATTTTCATCTATCGCGGGTGGGTCTGGAACACATTAACCGCGACAGGTGAGGGAGCACTGTAAACCCATAACCTATCAAATGTGAAGAGATTGTATAGAGTTGCAGAATATTTGTGATGTCTCTCTTTTGTGATAATCCTATCAATTTTTATCAAGTCACGAACTGAAAAGTCAACAAGCCTTTAATTCCACGTTTCCAAACTCATGCTTGATTGTAAGGCAAAAACAGCTTTTCTTGTACTTTTTCTCTGCTTTTTTATTCTACACACATTCATCACTTAAAACCAAATATTTCAAACCTGGTCTCCTCCAACCCAAAAATATTAAAATGTTGCTCCAAGGTGTAAATTCTGGTGTTGTTCACCCCAGTCAAGGCACATTTTCTTATTACGCATCTAAGCGAGGCCTTTCTATTACTCAGACAATCAGTCCAACAACCCCTTACTGCTTTTGGTGATAACAGTTAAGATGCTGACTGTGATGCAGAGAAATTGGTCAGCAGCTTATTAATTACTGAAAAAAGGATTGCTCTAGACTTTCAAAGAAACCTATCTTCCCACTCCATGGTTTTTCTCTTTCTTCTTCAGCTCTTTAAGTTAATGGCTGCACCAATTGACCTCATTGTATAGATAGCTGGTGGCACTCCACTCCTCCTGGTATGGGAGAGGTTACCAACTTCATGAAGGGCAATAATGAATGATAGCCTTGTTTTATATGTAATGTTGTTTTTATGTATATTTTTTTTTTTGAGAAGAAAAAAAAAGTAGGTCATCAATATAATGTTTTTTTTTAATATTTATACACAAGTTTAGGATGAGCTAAAAATATTCAAATTAGTAGCAAGAAACATTATGAGGTGAACATGACATCATGCTTTTGGTATGAACTGAATTTAAGCTATAAAAATAATCTGATAGGTCCATAATTATTCAAAAAGCTTAAATTAATAGTTTATATTTTCTGATAGATAGTTTGTTTGATTTAAGATTTTTTTACAATATTTTACGGAGATGACACATTATTAGCAACAATAAAGTGCTGCAAAATGAACAAAAGGAGTTTCCAAATGGTAGTCGTCTACCTGTTGGTGCGCTGTCGTCACAGGCTATAAAAAACACTGAGCTACTCTTGACAAGCTGCAAAATGGAGAGAAGTGAGAACGATGACAGGAAGTGCCAGAGGGATTTAAGGAAGAAAACAAGGTGTGAAATCTCAACACTAGCAACTGCATACTCTTTAATAAAGGATTCAAGAACTCTGCAACACAGATAAGGTCAATGACTATTCCTAAAGTCCAATTACCAGTTGTTTTTTTTAAATCACCCATTAAAAAAAAAAAAGTAGCATTTGATGTTTCCCATTGATTTAAAAAAAAATAAAGAATAGAAAAGAAAATAAAATACATCTTTTATGTTAGAATGAACTAAACAAGGAAAGCTAAAGACCCGCAGATCAAACTATAAAGTGTATTTTAATATTCTTGGATAAATACCATCAGGACCTGATACTGTGATTGTAGATTCATTCATACTCACTACATTAAAAAGAAACTAAACAACTGAGATTTGTGAGATCATCAACAGCATCACTTATTTATTTTTATTTTTTAAGGAAATGATTCACAATTTCCTGGAAACTGCGCAGTTGGTGTGACAGAGATCCGCATGGTTGGTCCTAGCTATGAAAGCAATATCAAATAACTGTCAGAAACAAAGACAAGCCCTCCCCTACAATAGTTGACCCAGAATGTTATGACAGGTTTATTATGAATGGAAGCCTAAGAAACCAATTTGAGATGGTCACAAATCTACCAGCAACCCAGACATGTTCAAAATGCTTCCTAATACACAAAATATCTATGTAACTATAAGCCATACATGACTTTTCCCATGGCTATCAGACACCAGGTGACGAATGTGAGCCAGTTGCTAATCAATAAGCCAAGATTCCATCTTCGGTATGTTCTGGTATATTGTTATGTCCATCCTTTGACTAAATAATAAACTTCATACAGCTACCAATTTCTCATAATAAACCTATCAATAAATGATGTAACTAATGAAATACAACTGAATTTTTGAAGTAAACTTTTATCTTAATTCTTTTAACTTTTTTGCACAGTATATATTCAGGTATATTTTTTTCCCCGAATTCTTCTATTAATAAAAATGCTATTTAATGTAAGAAAGTAGCTAACTTCCAAAAGTGGCTCTTCCTTCTGAGAATTTAAAAAGAAACACATGGTTGCTTCCTATTTAACCCTAACCCTGGAGACATAAAGCAGAAAACCTTTCTTACACAGCATCCTGGGACAGCTTTCTCATTTACTGGCTACAAGAACCTGCTATCTTTAAATTATGAGGTGAAAATACAGGAACCCTAACTATATATAGTCAGCTTTAAATGCATGCGCACACACACACTCATTCTACCGCTGTCCTACTTTCACTTTTCTGCAATTTAAAATTTCTGGTTCCTTTTCTTTAAATGAGAGCTGGTTTGTCTTTCCAGTCTTTTTGTGTGGTTTTTGTTGTCCCCCCCCCACTTTTTTTTTTACAACTAGATCCAGTTTCAAAATATTCCTAGGCGTATATGTATTAGATTCTTTCTTTCTTTACAAGATTAGATATTTAAAAAAGGTACAGTGTTGTCTGTATGGAAGTGGACCTCAAGATGGAACTAAATTAGCATTATCTGACATACAGTGTTAACATTTAATGCAGGACCTGAGTTTGAGTTCCTGTTGGGATCATTTAGTTTTGATGTATCACCTTGCTCTTCTCTACCAGTCAGTCCTGTGAGGGGAGAGGGTTCCTCCTCCTACATCTAAAAATGAACACTTTTAGTGGGAATTTTTCTGCTGAAGTGTCAAGCCCATCATGACACAGGATAAGGTTATACTGTATAGCAGACAGCCACAACATTCCACTTCCCCCACCAGCTTCATGTCTGATGTAGAGAAATTATCTCTGTTGTGAAGACTGGAATACACCATTAACCTGCGCTCTATTTCACATTATTTGTGAACTGCTAAGTTAACCAGCAACTCATTAAAAATCTCTCATTTTTTTTCCTGATGCTATATTTCATCTCTTTCACATTAAAAAACACAAATCCAAATACACAAGAGACTTGTATCCCAGTGGCTGCTTATCAGCACCCATGAATAATGTTGATTTAGTAGTAGTGCAATAAAATGAAACTTTCATGGCTTAAAGCTATGACAACACAGATCAGTCACCAGACACACACCAGCACAGTTATAAAACAGACCCTGGCATCCAGAAAAATGGATGCTTGAGATTAATTTAATGTCAATAGCATGGCAACAGATGACTGATCTGTAGCTCATTAAGCTAATGGCATTAAACCTCACCCAGATTTTAGTAAATCTCAACAAAAAACAATTTCCACTTATTTCCCATGCTGCCACTAAAGACCATATTCATTGCACAAGTATAAACATGAAAGAAAGGCAGGATCTGATAATGTTAAAAAAATTAAACTTTAAATGTTATTTGTGTATTTAATTAATAGGTAAAAAAATGAAATGATGCTTTGACAGTTAAAGCAGAAGAGCGGTGCACAAAATCTGATGCATGTTTTCTCTCCATCAATATTTATTAAGGAATCATTCCCACAATGCATTGCTACTAAAACTAGCCCCAACTCTAAAGCAAACAATTCTCCTTTTGTTAAACTAAATATTATCAGTCATATTGTCAGCAACTCTTAGTGATTTATTTCAGTGGTCAATTTCTGCTATATCCAGATGCTATGGTAGCTTTAATGGCACTGTTCTGTGGCAATGTTTTAATCATCAGCAGATAGAAACTCATCATCAATTCTCGAATGACCTTAGAGATTGTTTTTTTCCAACAAAATGTTGAAATGCCATCAGAATAACCATACATAAAGACAGAACACTGACTTTAAGTTTAGATTCAAAGGTAGTAAAAAAAATATAGCGCTATCTAAAATTTTCTTTAAAAAAAAAAAAAGAATTCTTCATTACAAAATTACCTCAACTCCTGGTCCCTCCAGAACTAAATGTAATAGACAAATTGTTGAATAAAAATGTATAACTGTGCATGCGACATCTCAGCACAATGGTGTCTTAATGCTTTAGCTGTTGTTTACACTGGCATAATTTTATTGGTGTGGTTTTGCACATGCTGAGATGTCGTATGCAGTTATATCTTTGGCGGAGTGAGGCCACGTTTTCCTACTCTTTGAAACAGAAGGCAGATTTCAGTTACTGACAAGTTCAAAGTGTTCCCTCTCTCTTATGATTATTATATATATATATATATATATGTGTGTGTGTGTATATATATATATTTTCATTTCTACTTTGAATATTTGAATGATGTGAACACCATCACAGTAAAAGTCCATTTATCCAAATTTCTTGGGATCTAACCAACGTTGGACAACCAAAGAATTTCGATATCCAGATATCACCTTTGCAGATGAGCTTATTTCTTCAAACTTTGCTTTAGATGCCGCCTTTCTCTCTATTACTCCTTTATTTGCTTCAGTATCAGCACAAGGCATCAAAAGTTTATCTCTCTCTCTGCCAGATTATCATGCACAGCAGATGTTCCAATATTTAATTCATTCATGATAAGCCTACAAGACTCACCCTGCTTTACCCAGCAAACAATATCTCTATCCTTCGTTGCATATTAATTATAACACACGTACGTTCTTACCACTTAGTGTGTCTGTCTATAGAAGCCATGGCAACAAAATTTGCTGTCCTTAAATAGCGTAAATGCAGAAATTAAGAGCAGTAACAGCTTTGCATGATATGAAAGCAGTGTGGAAAGTAAACACCGCGCCAAGAATACCACAGTGTGACAACCATAAAAATACAAAGCAAACAGCAACCCAAAACAAACTTCCAAGGCAGGAAATGTGAACATTCAAAGCAAGGATTATGAACAATTTTGGTTTATTAAGGTGTTTGGGCAATCAGGTTTTTCAAACGTATGCTGTTCAGATAAGTGGAATTTTACCACGTAGTTTTATTTTCTTATCTGCAATATAATCAGACATTGATAGAAAAAATATTTGGAAAATTCAGTGGAATCTCTTACTGTTTCCCCTGCATTATTTTATTTTTAAATAAATAAATGTGCCTTGTCTTCTGGGTCAGAGGCTGCAATGGAAGGGAACTTAGTCTTGTTAGCCATTGTCCACTGAACACCAAATCTGATCTTCATATGACTCGATCATGCAAAAAAAAAAATAAAATAAATAAAAGCAGAGAATCTAAAGTCTGTAAACATTTCCTTTTTTCCAAGAGTGACACCATTTTCTGCTGGAGAAAAACCAACCAGAACTTTCCCAAAATGAGAATAGGACAGAAGTTACTTCTTTTAAAAATAAATTTCCATAGTTGAAATCTGTTAAACTGGTTAGTCCCTTTTAAGAAATTTTGGAATTTACTTATTAATTCAATTTTTGATTTTACTTTAATTTATTGTATTTTATTCTTACTAGTATTTTCTCATTAGAAGTAATCTGTAGGTACATCTTTAAAAAAAAAAAAGAGTTTTAATTACTTTTAAGTTGAAGTTGTTTATAGTAAATTAGGTTTCACTTTTTCATTATTAAGACCATGTTGATATTAATCATCATCAGCAGCAGCAGCCGGCCCGGTGGGGCAGGTGGTAGCGGGTTAGCTCCGTAAGGGGACCGTTGCTCCTGTACCGGGTTCGATCCCAGGTTGGGGTTGGAGAAGACTTGTCGCTGATGATCGCCATAGCGTGAAACAACTACATTTCCTTGGTGTCCAACGTGAGAGACACCTCCCGGGTCCTTGGGCCCCCCGGTGTCGTGTGGACCGGGCCGCTTGTCAGCTCGATGAACATCTCTCAGTAACAAGGACTCGACAGAGAACAGGCCACTTGTCTTTAAGGGATGCAATGCCATTGAAAGAGCCTCATTCGGAAGTCCAACTCGCTCAACAACAACAACAAATCATCAGCAGCATTCACTGCAAATTAATGTTAATTTATTCAAAGTTTTAAAGGTCTATACATTTTTTTGGTTTGTGTTTTTTTTGTACCATAAAGCTTATTTCTTCAGCAAGACAGATCTCCTACAGTAATTTTAAAGGGTCGGGCAGACTGCTGGACTACTGTGGTTGAGGAAAATGAATCCTGCTGGGCTGTCTTGTCATGGGTTCATTCAGTGACAACAAAAAATGATGACAATTATTGACCAAATCACCACCTTATAGAGACTGGGCCACTCATCAAGCACTATTCTCGATTTAGAATGCAACACTGAGGCATTAGCATCTCAATCTATGCAACTCACACAAGGAAGGAAATAGTTTTGATTAAATACAACCATTTATTTATGGAAGACATCTAGGCAGCCAGCATTACATACCTCTCAGATCTCTTTCCATGGGTATTTTTGTTTTTTTTTTTCTTTTTCATCAGAACTATTTGAATCCAGCATCATTCCACTGCACCTCTGAATCAACAGCCATGCATACAACACAATAACTATGCATTTTTGGCATGTAGAGTAGAGGCATGCATACTGTGTTCCTATGGTCTCTGTACAATATCGGAATTTTTAAATGTCACCAAATAGAATAATACAGTGCTACTTAGAACATAATAACACAAATCATTCAGTTGTACAAAAATAACAGGATACAGTAGATAATTTGGAATTGAGGAAAAATTAATGACTTACATCGTGCTGCACACAAAATCTCTCAGATTTTATAGGAATGAACTTAACACACACACATTAAAACTTTGAAGAGCAAAAAAAAAATAATTAACTTTGTCTTGCGATGTGAAAGCAGCACCTGCTCAGTGAGTTGATTTAAGTGGAGTCAGTTTGAGCTGACTGATCCACCCAACCTCCCAGGAGTTCAACTCCATTCCAAGTTAGCTACTGATGATGTGTGTACCTCGGATTTGCTTTCAACTTTAGTCTTTACATTATGCCCTCCCTAGAACTCTCAAAATAGCTGGACAAAACTTCTGCACTTGAACTTTGCATCTGAAAAGTTATTATGCACCAAATACTTATTCACTGAAGATTAAACACCACACTAGACTTCTGTTGAGCTTCCTTAGCTAACACCTGAATCAACAAAATGAAGAACCGGAGAAACTAACTATGATGATGGGAGATAAGCCATTGTACATTTAGTGGTGTAATATTTTGTTTTTTTAATGCTAAAATAGTATACTTAATGAAATAAAATTCAAATTGCACTTTATGCACTTTATGAATATTAAAACAAATAAAAAAAAATAGGATAGCACTTAGAGCAGGTGTAGATCTCAGCTAAGCTAATTGAGTTTATAATATATTTTATCTAAGGTTATATATTCAAGTACAAAGAAAGTTATAAACCTGTTTGTACAATATTCAATGCTTAGCAACTATATCAGTAATATATATATGAATGGGAGTTATGTCAGTTGGTTATCTATTAATGTGACTTTTTGGGGTTTTTTTTTTCCTATGGAAAGAAAAACAGAACATGACACACTTACTGAATGTGCGCTAGCTATTCAATCACACCACCCATGCAATTCCAAATTGTGTGGATCACCAGTTGTCAGAAAATGTAGATACAAGTAATTTATCTTCAAACAGCTATGTTCATGTACTAATTACATGCAATTTCCACAGAAGGGTTCTTGCAACTAACTTGAAAAAGAGCATGCTGTCTATCCCTTGCATATTTCAAAGACTATTTTATGTTCCACAAAGTTAGATAGTCAAGGGAAATTTGATAAGTTTACAAAGATTAGGGGAAAATATCGATTCTGCTATCTGTGCTCAGCTGTCCAAAGATATTAAAACCAGCTAATCAGGCTGAATAAAAGCATCCAGTGCGTTCTTCAAAAGATATCAGGTCTTGTTTGTTAATTGCACGAACTTGCTCCCATCTCCAATTCCATTTTGTACAACCAAACTGTACTTAATTTTCTCTGAAGTCTCAACTCTTAGGAAAACAAAAACAAAAAAAATTCTCTTGAAAAGCAACAAAATAAAATACCACTGAGTATCCCAGTTCTGTTTGTAGCACATTAAGAAAACCTTCCACCATATTGTGGGTTTTAAATCTTTTTATGAAAATACCCCTCAGAAAACAACAAAAACGGTACCAGAACAGCACCCTCTAGTACACCACCATAGTATAATAATTTAACAAAGTTGAAAACTTTTCCATTCATTGGTAACTAACCAGAAGCACTGTCTATCCATTCCAACTTTTACCAGGTACCAATGATAAGCTATGGCATTAATAATGCCAAGGTAAATGACATCTGCCACAGGACTTTGCCAAGACTAAATTTAATGCCATTTGACTGAAGACCAGAAGAAATTTAGTAGTTCAGTGGTTAACCTGGTGGACTGGTAAGGTGAGATGCCCAAGTTTGCCATAGGAACAGCTCCACTTGGTGACCCTAGACAGCCACATGGGTTATCCAAATGAAGAGCTGTAGTAGGACACAGAACTGCTAACAGCTTCTAGTTGTCTTCTTACAGCCATTAATGTACACCAACAACAAATGGAAACCACTGTCATTTTTCCTCTGTCTTCTCCTTATTCCAACCATTTTCACAATGTTTCTTAACAAAAGCTACATTTAGTTGCTATTCTTTGAATACTATTTTTGTTAAGCACTTGGACTGAGCTTCATGGGGGAAACTAGCTTCACTTTAAGAACTGATCAGTTTCAAATGCCAAAGCTAATTTGTCACTATTTATTCTTTTCAAGATTTATTTTTCCTAGCAATGATTTTCATAAATGTTTCATACAAATAATCTTCAGCATCCTAACAGAGTTTTCATTCAGATCACTATACAGTCAAACCTCCCATTACTGAACATCTTTGGGACTGACCAAAAATGTTCACTAATTGGAGGTGTTCACTAATCAGAAATTATGTTGAAAGATGATAAAACATCAAAATATGTATGAAATTAATCACAGATTTATTGTTAAGGACATGAAATAAAATTTTTATCAGAAAAAAATATGTACACAATCTTTATACACATGAAAAAGTGTAAAATAAAAATGTTCATTGTATATTATTCATTGTTTGTTGCATTGTGAATCGGAACTCTTGAAAGGGACCAGGTGCTGGAGGTGAAAAATATCTTTTTGTTAAATTACAAATAGAGGGCTGTGGTTTCTTATTGTGTGATATGGCTTTAATGAGACAATTGCCTGATGACTGAGTATGGCTGATATGGCTGTAGTGATATGGCTGAGTGAACAAAATGTATGTTCACTAAATAGAATGTCATTTGTATTAAAATTTGATATTTGGGACCAAGAAAAATGTTCACTGTTCACAGTAGAGAGTGGTTCACTAATCAGAAAAAAGCCTAAAATTTGCAATGTTAAAAGATAGGCGAAATTTGGGACCAGGAAAAAATGTTCACTAACTGGAGGTATTCACTATTCGGAGGTGTTCACTAACGGAGGTTTGACTGTAGTGGAGAGCACTCCAGGGGGGGACACACACCATTGGCTTTTTACAAAAAAACTTTATTTCAATTATATCCCTTCTTATAGCGGTTCTTTTAAGAAAGATATCGATCCTTCTTTAACTTTAGTCAGCTAGGTGTACCTGCGTGGTGAACTGCAGCTACAAGAAAATTGATTTGCCAAGTGATTCTTTCTACCTCTAGTCTAGTACCCAGAGCAGTGCATCCATCCTGGAACAGTCATTTTCCCATTAAAACAAACAAACAACACTGATCCTGCCGACTGACAGTTAAGGACACAATTGGGAAAACAACACTTACTGATCGTCAGCCTGATTGTTTCCAACCACTTCAGGAGGGGGGGGGGAGAGTTTGCAGTTTAACTTGTTTACAGGGTTGCTTAAGGATAACTGAAATGGACCCAAACATCACAAATAGCAGAAAACAGTGGGCTAATACTACATTGGCTAGACAAACAATAACAATTGGTTGACTTTGTATGGTGCAAAAATACACTCAACAAGAAGTCAGCTGCAGATACCTATATGCAGACGGCCAAAAAGAGACATTGAGAGGACCCATTTTTAATAGAACAGTCAGACTTCATAGGAAAACAGAGGATGTTAACAACATGGAATTTAAAGTAGAAAAGGGAGCAGGGCATTGTGCCTTCTAGAAAATCTCCAGCTGTAACTACGCTCTACACAAATAAAACCATTGCATTTATATTATTATTATTATTATTATTATTATTATTATTATTAAATTCCCTTTTTCTGTTTTGAAGAATCTCAAACAAAGAAACTAATTACAGAAAGACAATAAAGATGCATTTTCATTGATCTGGTTTTATTTATGTAAAATAACAAATCTACCCGTATATAGCATAAATAAAGAGCCAGAATCTGTTGCGTGACTCTGATAAATCAGTAAATGACAGCGTTATTAAATTGCTAGTAACAAAGCAGGTTACACAGACACACAGCTTTAATGTATACTACTGTCGTTAATGATCTTAAATTATGGAATGCACAAGGGAAATACATTTAATTCTCATATCACTACTCAGAAGTTTCCATCTTGATTTATAGCTCTTTGGAAATGAGATTAGAAATAGCAGTGATGTCAGAAACCACAGTGTACAGCTAGGATGCACAGATCAATTTCACATAGTGCACAAATGTGAGATGCATACATGTTGTATGTGGACTTCTTTCTTGACAGGAGAGCTATAGTATCACTGGTACATGTTTGAAACTTGTGTTTAAATGTACTGAAACCTGTTTGAAATTAATGACAAAGACAAGTTAAAACAAAAATATAAGTTGACTATGGAGTAAATTTAGTCTGTTGATGACAATGTCTCTTTAAATCAAGTGTGCCTCTTCCCCACATACAATAAAAACCTCAGGCAGAACAACAGTGCTTGTTAAATCGTGAGAATGTCAAGCACTTTCTTTGTACACATGCAATAAATAAATTATGAGTCAGGTAATTTTAAAAAAAAAAAAAAAAAAAAACAGCAACAGAAATCCAGACAAACACAAAATAGCTAAGACTAAATATAATTAAATTAACCCTTTTGCTTTAAATTTAAGCAGGTGAAACCCGATCTATCTGTTACTAGAATAAAAAGCTTCTATTTTAGGTTTAACAGCTATCTGTAACACCTGGATAACAAACTGGCTTATTTGTCATGTCATTCAGCCAAGTCAGTGCCCTGAAATCAAAACAAAATTAAAAGGCACTCCTTGACATCATTAGCAGCGCAGAGACAAGGATGTATCTTTATCACAATGTTTGCACCATTTTGTTTTAACTCCATTCTCACAATCCGTTAACCCCAGACTATTCAATGACTCAGCAAGACAACTATCATTCATAAGATAAAAACTTTTTTTTGTTTAAGAGAGAGAGATTTACATTTTTTCTTAATTCTATATATATATATTTTTTTATTATTTAATAACTTTAATTTGAGTTATCACCATTGGCATTTCACTTTTTAATACATGTTACAGCTTGGAATTAAAATAGCTATTAAAACAGAAAGGAAACTGCTTTATTTATCAAAAATGTACAAACCAATCCAACATCAATTTCAAGTCCATGCTTAGATCCATCCAGCTACCTAGCAGTTACTATAGCAACAATGGCTTTTGCCAGAAAGCGAACATCTGATTTCACCAGTTTCAACACTTGACATGGCTAAAATGATTAAGCTTGGTTTCTTAATAATAGTTCTTCTTCTCATTGTTATTTTATGCTCACATACATATGCCTTATTTTACATTATTGATTTCTCTCTTCTCTTTTTTTTAAAAAGACAAATTTCAAATAAATCTGTAGTTAGAGAATTGAAGAGTTTATTGTCAGAAAGGAAGAAGCAATCATTGCCATGGGGAGAGAAGCAAGAGACATATCCATAGAATTAATATTACATTGTATAAAGGAACACTTGTTTGTTATTTTCTATACCTTTTCACAAAACGCAAATGGAAAAAAAGAATCAAAATAGAAATCAAAAGCGAACATATAACGCCACATAAACATAAGCATCATCAACAAAAATGTAACCAGTATCATTCCTACGCTCAGCCTCTTTCACATCATAACAAGCATCTTATCTTTTTTTCTTTTCTTTTTCACTTAAAATAAAAGGAACCCTAAAGCAAATGGGCACAAATTCAAGTAGGAACCTGGCAAGGAAAAAAATAACAACGCATTGTGTCAAAATATTAAAGAACAAATTAAAATCCTTTCTGAGCACATGAAGAAGATATCCATAAACAGAAGTGTTTTTATTTATCTTCCTAAATTTCTGACTTTCATCCACGCATTTGTCATATATACATTTTTTTTTTATTTTTAATCACTTCCACACTTGCAGGGAAAAAAAGGGTAATGGCCAACACATTTGAGAAATTACCAAAAATAACAATGCATCTGATTATTAAAATACCTTTCTTTACTTCATTTTCTTGGGCATCTTTTCCATATCTTATTCATAAATCTTCTTACAACCATGATAAATAGTTTGTACAAATACATGCTGTGAGTTTACTGATAATGATGCAGATCAAAAAAACATATGCTGCAACCTTTCATGGGTAAAGCAGTAGTTTCTCCCGTAGCTACTTTTCAATATTGCCATGGTGACAGTGTGCTACAGATTTTAAGCCTGAACTGTTTATAAACAGTTTGTTTTTTTCTGAAGAAAAGAATAAACAAAGACTGAAGAGAAAATTTCTTCTTTTACCTTTAAACCGTAATGTCTCAAGTCGTCATCCACTTGAAATGTTGTAGGGAAGTAGAGCATGTGCTGTAACAAAACAATGTTGCAGATATCTAGACCATATTATAATGTCATCATAGGAAATGAATGATGACCTGAGCAAGTGGCACAATAAGATACGAATTCAAGTAAAATAAAGCAAACAAAAACTAAGACAGTTGTAAACAAGAGCACAAAAACAAAACAGGCCTAGAATACGTTGGCCACAGATGCATCCATTTTCAACTAAATTCAACCTCCAAAAAATGGAAACAAGAGAGTCGCAAAGAACCCAAAAAATATCACAATATATTCTACACTGAGGCATGATGCAACAATAAAGCATGTACATATACAAATTTTTCATCAAAGTGATGGAGTAAAATAAAATTTAAATAACAACAATGGAATAGAGCTGTTGATTCAAAGATTTGTGATGTTCAATATATAGAGATTCAATAATATGTAGTTCGAAGTCATTATAGAACATGGCCAGAACCCTCGCATCATTCAGAGACATTTTTTGTCCAGAACTTGAAGTCTTATGGTCAATAGGCCAAAATTTCCACTTAGCAGCTCAAAATTTGATATTTAACCTGATATACTGTGTGTGATCTACCAGAAATGAAAATTCTGTCCTTAAATGTAAACAGAAAACAAATTGTATTCATGTTAGAAATACATTTTGAGATCTAAGGTATGAAATTAGAGCACCTAGAGATGCCACAGGAAACTAAACCAGATCCTACTAACATCACAGGAAACTTGTGTGTGTAATATCACTGATGTCAGTGAACCAGAATATGTTGTATTGATTTCACTCTGAGCTAAAACACTGTCTTGTCTAGTTATTCACATCTTAGCTGACTACCAAGATTAAATATTCATAGATATTGTTTTATCCACATTCATTTATTCATACAAGTTATTCAATTTTGATTTTTAATTTACATACAAAAACCTTCAATTGCCTTTTAAATGGATATTTACCTTTTGCTTGTTTTAATTTGCAATCCTATTCACAAGGAAAAAGCTTTCAACGATGAGGAAAACAATAAACAATGGGGCCTTGTGGTAACTCATTTTTTCCTAATGTTCTAATTATCCTATGCTATGGAAAATTTGTCACCCACATGAGAGTTTATTTTTACTTGATAATCCCCAAGTTTTATACATTTGTTTTTTTTTTAGAAAACAAAATAAAATAAGATGAAATATCACGTTTATTCTGTTATTAGTCTGAAGTTTATCAGAACAACTTTTCCTGAAAACAAAGTAAACCAAAATTTAGTTGCAATTAGCCATTTATTTTGTTACTCCTCTGTACACATTACTATACTTTCCAACTTGGACAACAGCGATTGCATGATTAGTAGAAGATATACTTTCACAGGTTAAAAATAAATTATAAAATGTACACTTTATTAATGTATCTTTTCAAAGTTAGTTTTAAAAAGTGTTATCATGGTTTTGAGAGAGAGAGAGAGAGAAACAAAGACAGCATTTGTGGAAAATCTCCATTAGTCATACAAAATGCTAATTTTTTTTTTGGTTTTTCTTTGTAATCTTTTAAAGTTCTTCACAAACAGCTGAGCACAAAAAGAATGTGAATGCCTAAATATCTACCTGAGGGGCAGACAGATTAGTTTTCTTCCCATCCAAACTCTTTGACTTTACAATACATAGTATGGTATCCAATTCAGTATCATTGTAAGCGTGCCACCTTTTCTTTCCTTTTGCCTCTTCTATCGTCAAACAACAGCTTGGACTTATTTGTTAAATGTTTGCCTTTTTAATCTCTGTACCCTAACGGTGAGTAAGAGCGATTGGAACACCTAAGTAGATACACGAGTCCTAGTGAACTACTACTGGAATATTTACAGAACAGAGGTTAACACATCGCCGACAAGAGTACTTAAGGCCACTGGTTTGTACTCCGTTGAGTGCATTCTGCCATCTGAACACTGTTCATGTCAGAACTCCAGAAAAATCAGTACCTGGCAGAATCCAATCTATTTCTCACGCTCTTCTCACTTCTTATGCACAGCTATCTGAAAACTTCAATCATGCATCAAATAACACTCGACGGATCGGCACTATAATCTCTGGGGGGGGGTTTGTTTTTTGTTTTGTTTTTCCTACAGAATATCCATCATCCTTCCAGATGGATGGTGGGAAGGGGGGGTGGTGGTTTTCGTGCTCCAAGTTGTTTGTTACGTTTGAAAGAGAATTTCTGTGACTGCGAGTCAGTAGATGAATAACCCTGAAACATAATAAGACTATAAAGCACATAAAAAATGATTGAGTCAGGAATAACCACCAGTTAAAATAAGACTCGTACAATTTCCATTACACTGCTAATTTGTTTGATGAGTGAATTGCGGATGCTCTCATGTCTGCTAAGTCTCCCCAACCCACTATGCTAAGCGCTCAACAAACCCAATCAGCCAGCTGGCAAAAAGAGAGCAAGAAGAAACTAAGCCATTCGACTCTGAGACCACCTGGCAGTCTACAATTGGACTACAGTGATGCCTGTATAAAATCAATGTTAAGAATAAACTCTATAATTTATCTTGATTGACAGATATCTTAAGGAGGGCCCACTGAAAAGTAGTTTTGTAAAGACAAGTAGCAGGTGGCAAACACCTTCATACTTGTGTGATCTGAAACTCAGCTAAGAAACTTAACCAGGTAAATCCAGTTTCAATGTCTCAATAAATTCACTCCTAAGATCAAAGATCACCTCCCTTAATTAGATTAGATATAATTCATACAGAACCCCTTCAATATCCCCCTCTCATCACACAGTAAAGCATTGTTTCAATTGGCTAAGCCACAAAAAGTCTACCATTCTGGCTTTCCATACATCAATACACGACTACCACAAGGTGCATGCAAATACCCATCTGTAAAACTGCTATTTTGTGCACAAAAATGAACACACACACACACACCAAATTAAAGAGACTAGTTAAATCATTAAAATAAAATGTTGTGTGGCTTTTTTAAAAATCTATATTTGAAGTTTCTATTTAAAAAATTTGGAAACTGGTTTCACCCCAAGAATGACTTACTGACATCTAAATCTATTTGTTCATGTACATCTAATGATGTTGAATTAGACAGTTTTCTTTTAAATACTAGTATGCTGAAGTTTTTTTTCTTTTTGTCCTACTTCACAAAAGAGTGCAAATCATGTAAAATATACTTTGGGGTTGACTATATAGACCCCAGGTACTCAGCTGCATAGTCATTTGATATTGCCAAAATTATCTGAAATTACATAATAGTTCTGAAGTCAGTGACATTTTTTGTATCCACAGATCAACCATGAGCAAACTGTAGAACTGATTTAAACCAAAAATGCCAGAGGGAGACAGACAGACAAACAAAGAGAGACCAAGAAAATGTCCATGATTTGGACAAGCATGTGACATCAAAGACTATAAGCCACTACATACAACCATGGCACCTGCAGGGATCAGTTTGACATTCACATCCTGACAGTAGAGTATCCTGGGCTATGTTATATATCTGACCACAAAGTGCTCACAGTTAGCTCTATCAACTTAACTGCATCAGCATTTTGCCTAGGAATATAATAAACAAGCTCTACACCAGTAACATAAACAGCATGGGATTCAGCATGCCAGAAAACAGTATTTTTCAGCAGTGAATGCCTGTTTCTGCTGCACAGGTCTGTTTTATGGAGTTTACTATCAGAAATAAGCACTATGCCCTATCCGAGTACATAGTATTGACCGACCTTGAGGAAATATGGTGGGATGCCTTATTACTACTGCCCCAGAGAGAGATCAAGTAAAGATGAGGTCTTCAGTGTGCCTTGTTATCCTCTTTATGTAGATCCATGGCAGCACCAACCAGATAACAGTCTCTCTGTGTCATGTCTCAGGCTTTTCTGAAGCACATTACTGATATTAGTGTACTATCTTGGTCATCTTGTTCCACATCAAATGCCTTCAGAATAAGCTTGGTCCTAATGTAAAATTTCAACAGCTGATGCCTCAAAGTAGGGATTTTTTCAACTTTGACAGGAAAAGATAATCCCAAAAAAGGCTCTGCAACAGTAGGTGATGTCTATGGGCCATAAGCATTACTTGGTCGATTGTTGTAGTGTGCAAAAAGGTAATAAACTCAAAACGTCTTCAGACTGCTAGAGTATAATAATCATGAGTAATTGAACTGCAGTTTCTCTCATCACTGACTCAATGCATACTGCAACTATGCAAACTTACATAGGTTCTGGTGAATAAGCCTATGATGACTCTAAGCATCATTGATGCATGGCTTTCTTTGTATACCACAGTTTGGGAATTAGATCCTTAGTGATTTAATCATTTGCTATATAATTTCAATGGCATGTAGTTAATAGATTCACAGGACTGTTGTTAAAGAAAATCGGTTTCTATGAGAACAAAATGTTATTGGCAATGTTATTTATAGAAATCAGACAATTAGTTTTGTCTTTTCTCACCACCACATTACCAGAACTACACTTTAGAAATCTTTCCCAGGCGTCAAGCCAGTAGTAGATGTTTCTTTTGGTGGGGCTAGTACAAATGTCTGGTTGAACTTATGACCTGTTGGTTACCAAGTCTTTTCGATGTAATTTTCTTACCAGCACTTCAGCCCACTGCATCATCAGAAAGACACGTACATATTGCATCTACAGCCATAACCAAGTTTTGCATCACCTAGAATTTTCTTATTTTTGCACAATAAAGCTGGATTAAACTCTGCTAAATGTGCAATAATAATGTTACACTTGACGTATTCAAGTGTGTGCCACTTTGTAGTTTTCCATGTACTTAATGGAAGAAAAGCTGACCAAAATTGGAAAAAATGTGATAATTTGAAGTCCATCAGGAAAATACCTGATTTCAAGAAAGACCTTAATATAAACCATGACAAGTTTAACTCAATTAGAAGTGGTCATGGACAGTGAGTGATAAGCTAGGGTTTGAAGTAGATTTTTGTCATTGCTATTTCTAGGGTAATGCAAGATGCTAGGCCATGGCTGTAGATTATGTCAGTTTCCATGACTACAGCATGCATGTATAAGAGAGGATAATATGGCCAATATTACCCTTAAAAGTGAGATGACTGGAGCAGCACTAGAGAGCAAACTTGTGGCCTTTGGCTTTGTAAACGAGTGCTGAAACCTAGGTATGTAAATAGCCTACACCACTTTTCAAATAAAAAAATTATAAGTACACCAATAATTTTTTTAAAAAATGCTTTTACCAAAAAAAAAGAAATAACAGTACTAGTGTCTTTCTTTGTTTTGTTTTTTTTGGTTTGCTTTGTACACCAATGTCTACAAAGGAGATAAGACAACCCTGGTGAAGGAAGTGTCCACCAGTGTTATCCAGTACCCTGATAGCCTGGCCCATCTACTTCAACAAGTCCAGCTCTTTATTTTTAGACATGGGAGGAAACCCATGCAGCCAGCTGAAAAGAAACAAACCCTGCTAGAAAGGTATGCAGGACCAAGCCAACCCAATCCTGGAGCTAAAACTCAAACCCTCAGCCTTTGCAGTCCAGTAGCCATCAGATGCAGAGGGGCTATTATTAGGTATAAAGATGACAGAGAGACTAATGAAGTATCATGGCAGTGGTTAAACAGAATACCTTCATTGTTGACATATGGTTTCAATTGGAAAAGCTTTTAATTTAAACATCTTGTGCATAAATTTGCTAATGTTCAAAAATCCTTCTCAACAGCTTGTTTAAGAAAAGATAGTGATTTTATTGCACATATACAGTGAGTGAGAGTCAGTCCTATTTTCCTCTCAATGTTTCCTTACCCTGCATAATTGTATACTACCATTTCTTTTTATATAGCTTTGCTCATATTTCTTGTTTTCTATATAGATTTTATACTTCAGTACTCTTTTTCTTTAGGACTTCTTATCAAATAGTTCTTCAGAATTCTCTCATTTTCTGTGCTTCTGCTATAAAGCTGCTTTATTTCAACCATAAATGTGTTTCTCTTGGAGCAGATAGATATGTACAGCTGATCAGTTGCTATAAAATTACCTAGAGAAGAACTAGCATGCATGACAGGATTCCACTATCAAACCAACACCAGATATAATCCACTGTATAGCTAGAACAAGCAGTTAATGGTCTTTTTACAGGTGTAAAAGAATTAATGAATTTCAAAGGAAACTGCTAGGACAACAAGAAAACCAGATGTAAACTAGAAACCATGAAAGATTGCCAAAGTTTTCTCTAAATTAAGGAATGCTATCCCAATGGACCTTTTACTTTCCATGGCATACAAATAAATGATTTTGTTTCTTAAATGTACAATCATAAAATTTTCTAAATTGATTTGATAACAGAAATTTTTAATTTAGAATGTTGGACATTCTGTTTACAAAAACAGTTCTCAAGACCTGAATTCATAGCTTTCTCTCTCTCTCTCTCTCTGTTGTGCAAATAAGTCAAAATTATTAGACCAAAATTTGAGGCTCATCTTGTATAAAATATTAAAATGGATCTGTGACAGTTTAGTTCTTTAACCATCAAAACATTCAATACCTTGTCATTTACACTTGTACGGACTACTTTCACAAAAGTCTACAATATAGTCACCTTTGATTTATTGTTTTCAGTCAGAAAACCTAATGTGACAGACTTCACAAGTCAGTGACTAATGTGCATAAAATGTAATATGAGAGGGCATAAATATTTGTGGAATTTTTATTGCAACATTTAAAAAGGGCACAATTTTGGCTCTTGCGTGTGTGTGATCAAAACATTGAATTATTTACTGTTTACCATAAGGTTTCGATAGCACTGACAAAAGCTGCTCAAATAATTCCAAACTGTTTACAACCCCCCCCCCCACAGAAAATATTCAAAAGGAGGTAGCCATCATATACCAATTCCTTCTACCTGCCTATTTTCACCTGGACAATTAGAAACCAGATTATCAACTCTGGATCAGTATAAATGACATTATGATTAATTAACATGTAACCTTGACTTAAGCAAACTTGTGTGTGACTGAAGAATGACCTACATGTGTTGTGTGTGAAGGTTTTTATACTCTGTAAGCCGTTAATCAATTGACATTCTCCATAAGCTCAAACAAAAGCCAAACCTTTGAAAACACATCAGTATTAATCAGCCTTGGATGAAGTGGACAATTAAAGTTAATTTTTTTCCTAAAATGATAAAAGAATTTACTTGCATATATAGTGCTGCCAATGATGTCAAAACTTTTTTATTACACCTCTGTTTCAGTTTAAGCAATTCCATTAAACCTTTCTTTCTGAACCCAGTCAGTGAACTGATAACATCAACACTGAGTATTTCTTGGAAGCTAAAGTCAGAGAAAGTTTAATGTACCACATTTACAAAATCAAACACATAAGTAATATTTTAAGAGTCATCTGCAATCTACAAGTTTAACCCTCTAACTCCTAACACATTCAGTGATGAAATAAAACTTAAGTTATGAAATGTGTACTTTACTTTTTTTTTAAACATCAGTACCTACCAAAGAGCTTCCAGAAAAACAAGTTTGTAAAACAACAAAACTAGGGCTACTTTTTGAGATGGGTGTTTGTTAATCCATTGCCTGTGATGGGTGTTGATCATGACAAAGTAATCTTGCAAATGTATGTAGCAAGGTTTCATAGTAAGGCTGCAATCAAAGCCAGAGTAGATGTTATGTTTTCATATTCCATCTCAAGAACTTCTTATCCTGCAGACAAACAATACAAGAGAGAAAGATGCAGTATAAGTAAGCCATCTAATTAACCTGCCAGTACACGAGAAGATTATCCGCAAACATGCCTTCTTTGCAAACATTCCTTTAGATAATTCTGCATCCAGTCATCTGCTATAGAAGGAAAGCATTTTTATTACTTTTATTTAAAAAAAAAAACATCACAAGTGCCACATAAGTTATAATGGCTTTCTGAAACCAACCAAAAGTTATTTATTTTTCTTTAAATTAACGGAACAGAAACCCAAAAGTGTGCTAATAAACAGCTAATTTACTCTGTGAATCTCTTTTTAAAGAAACAAAACCATGCCTAGTTAATCACGAAGAAATTTTAGTAAATTAAGAATTGACAGTTGTAAACTATGCATCCATTGTTTAAGCTCTCCTGTCAGAAGGGCCTCAAACAACTTTGAGAGTTTAATAGTTAAACAAAATGGTATATAGTTCTCAAAGTTATGACATTATTAATTTCTCAAAAATAATATGGCAATTACCAAAGTATAAAGTATGGATATGAGAATATTTCTTCTATGCATCTGATAATTTATGATCAGTTATTTCAGCACTGAGAATGAATCATAAACAGTTGTATATACCTTAATACACTGTGGACTTTTTACTTTCTCTAAAATTAAAATTAATGTAAATTCACCATAATCATTTTGTTGATGACTTCTACCTGCCTGCATGAAACTAACAATTTAATCCCTATCACAATGCCATCTCAGCCTTCGGTGCTTCCCCAATACAATTACATTCAATATTTCTCACCAAAGTACTTTTTCGTGTTGTTGTTGTGTATTTCATTAGCTAAGAAAAATAAAATAACCACTAAATTAACCAAATGTTATGAAAACCAAATAATTTGCATTTAACAAATGTATATGATCCTTTTCTCCTACATCTGTCTTGGGATCATATCAGAGTTTGACAGTAATCGTAACTCTCTTCCACCCTGACTATGTTGCGAGCCTTGTCCTAGACAGCTTGCTACATTAATAGGCTAAGCCTAAACAAATGTTCAGAATTCTTATGAAATGTTTGGAATCTTTACTAAATAATGGTCAATAGCGCAAAGCCTTTGTCCTATAAATTTCAGGCTTATGGACAAGTTATCAAACTGCAAGTGAGGTGTACGAGTTATGGGTAATGCCTGCCATAATTAATTTTAGAAAGTGAAAGGAAACATTGCATTAGGAGAATCCTCCTGATCCATTTCTGTAAGTGACAAATGTTACACAACCAAAACCATTTCTGCAATGATACTGCATCAAGATTACACATAAATATGTTTCAAAAGGATATGAAACTTAGCAGCAGTAATGTCCGTAAGAACAGACTGTTTAACTTTGAGAAGTGGCCATGACACATTTTACCAGAGCGGCTATGAAAAAGATAGTTTCACTACTAATGGTTAAAGTTCCCCCCCCCCCCACCAAGCAATGTATTTTCTGTACAAGAAAGATTCATGAAGCAACAAAAAGGCATCTTTAAAAATATTATTCTACAAACAAACACAGAAAATTGAGTTAGCATTGATTGTGCCAAGGGGCATTTACTGTACATCTGAATGATTATCCTCCATTGGAGAATTGTCTGAACATAGAATCCATATACTGATTTTCCTATCTATATCATATATATGAGAGACTGTACTGTTACTCTAACTTAGATTTTCCTATCTATATCATATATACATGAGAGACTGTACTGTTACTCTAACTTAGATTTTCCTATCTATATCATATATATGAGAGACTGTACTGTTACTCTAACTTAGATTTTCCTATCTACATCATATATATATATATATATGAGAGACTGTACTGTTACTCTAACTTAGATTTTCCTATCTATATCATATATATGAGAGACTGTACTGTTACTCTAACTTAGATTTTCCTATCTATATCATATATACATGAGAGACTGTACTGTTACTCTAACTTAGATTTTCCTATCTATATCATATATATGAGAGACTGTACTGTTACTCTAACTTAGATTTTCCTATCTACATCATATATATATATATATATGAGAGACTGTACTGTTACTCTAACTTAGATTTTCCTATCTATATCATATATATGAGAGACTGTACTGTTACTCTAACTTAGATTTTCCTATCTATATCATATATATATATATGAGAGACTGTACTGTTACTCTAACTTAGATTTTCCTATCTATATCATATATATGAGAGACTGTACTGTTACTCTAACTTAGATTTTCCTATCTACATCATATATATATATATATATGAGAGACTGTACTGTTACTCTAACTTAGATTTTCCTATCTATATCATATATATGAGAGACTGTACTGTTACTCTAACTTAGATTTTCCTATCTATATCATATATTATATATGAGAGACTGTACTGTTACTCTAACTTAGATTTTCCTATCTATATCATATATATGAGAGACTGTACTGTTACTCTAACTTAGATTTTCCTATCTAATATCATATATGAGAGACTGTACTGTTACTCTAACTTAGATTTTCCTATCTACACATATATATATATATATATGAGAGACTGTACTGTTACTCTAACTTAGATTTTCCTATCTATATCATATATATGAGAGACTGTACTGTTACTCTAACTTAGATTTTCCTATCTATATCATATATATATATATGAGAGACTGTACTGTTACTCTAACTTAGATTTTCCTATCTATATCATATATATGAGAGACTGTACTGTTACTCTAACTTAGATTTTCCTATCTCATCATAATATAATATATATATATAGAGACTGTACTGTTACTCTAACTTAGATTTTCCTATCTATAATCATATATATGAGAGACTGTACTGTTACTCTAACTTAGATTTTCCTATCTATCTAATATATATATATGAGAGACTGTACTGTTACTCTAACTTAGATTTTCCTATCTATATCATATATATATGAGAGACTGTACTGTTACTCTAACTTAGATTTTCCTATCTATATCATATATATGAGAGACTGTACTGTTACTCTAACTTAGATTTTGATTACCTATCTACATCATATATATATATATATATGAGAGACTGTACTGTTACTCTAACTTAGATTTTCCTATCTATATAATATATATATATGAGAGACTGTACTGTTACTCTAACTTAGATTTTCCTATCTATATCATATATATATATGAGAGAC
This sequence comes from Nautilus pompilius, assembly GCA_018389105.1. Classification (NCBI taxonomy): domain Eukaryota; kingdom Metazoa; phylum Mollusca; class Cephalopoda; order Nautilida; family Nautilidae; genus Nautilus; species Nautilus pompilius. The sequence continues at coordinate 65,169 of JACATO010001589.1, forward strand.
TGTACTGTTACTCTAACTTAGATTTTCCTATCTATATCATATATATATATGAGAGACTGTACTGTTACTCTAACTTAGATTTTCCTATCTATATCATATATATGAGAGACTGTACTGTTACTCTAACTTAGATTTTCCTATCTATATCATATATATATATATGAGAGACTGTACTGTTACTCTAACTTAACGTCTACTTGTATTGATTTGGTCATAGAACTTTATTTCTTGTATTTCACACCTCAGAAACTCAGAAATATTTTGTATAGTAGAAAATATCAGAGGTGGGTGGGGGGTAATAGCATGTATCATATTGTGTGAGAGTGGTGCCGTTCATTATATCAAAATCAGTATGGATTTACAAACAGTGAAACAAATCGCCTATAAAACTCGGTTAGTTAACCAAATAAAATTAATTAACTAGGATCTGAACGTAGTTTGTCCCATCTACCCAAATACAAAAAACCGATACAACTGAAATAAACTTATTCCATTTTTTTAAACACTAATTATTCAATGTAAAAGAAAGAAAATGCATACATACTAAAGTTTCTTTCGAGAGCCCGAAGTTATTGGCGGCTGGAGCTTCCAAGATCTATTTTGCTGAGGTTATGATGCGATGACGACTCGAAGTCCGCCATTTTGTCAAGTCAGTAATTCTCGCATCACATTCACGGCTTCGGCCACCATTAAGTTCATTCTAAAGGTGGAATATTTCGGGAAAGGAGTTTAAAAACCCTTAATAATTGGCTGGCTGGCATTTGAAGCTAATAGCGCCAGCAGTAGCGGAGAAGACCCATCCACAATTCCACTGTATGATGCCATCAGACATGGCGCCAGGGTTTGGAAACCTCTGTAGTTTTTTAGAAATTCTTGTTATTTACCGAAACACAGCAACGTATATAGGTTTTTTGACCCTTTAATTTACGAATTGGGGGGAAAAAAAACAGCAATTGGTTAAGATTTCTTCTTTAAAATAATTAAATCTGACAACCCTCAATCAGCATTAGAACAGTCCAAACAGCAGCCATAACGCTACAGGTCGGTTTGTTACAATTGTGGAGGAGGGGGTGGGGGTGACGGCATAGAAAATGGTCGTATTAATTATGATAATTTCATCGTGTAAGTAACCTGAGTGTGATGTCATCTCAGCCTCAACTTCCTGATAATCAAGTTATCGTTTTTGTTTGTTTTTAATTGTATTTAATTTATTTTTATTAACTGATTGTTTTTAAAAAAATAAAAAAAAAAAAAAGATACTTCTCTTGGAAATTCCGAGAGGTGAGTGAAGTTGGTTGTCGTCCAATGTTGGCAGGATCAGTGTCTAGAAATCGTTTCCAGAGTGATGGTGATGGTTGGGGGGGGGGAGGGCTTCTTGGGTAATTCGGTTTCTAATGTCGCAGAGATCTGCTGAAGAAATAGAGGAACGGATAAGGTGTCGTCGATCTGGGGAAACTGTTCGCATGGCTTCAGGACTGAAAGTAAACCTTCGAGTAAAGGAAAATACACAGCGGGTTTAACGGGTTAACCCCTCCCGCAAAAGTACATCCCATCGAAGCTCAGCAAGTATGTGGGATGGAGACGTGGATGCTGACGGTTAAACCTGTGGAGTACGCGGTAGGATCAATTTACCAAATAAGAATCAAGGACATTTCTGACATTGTGATCGGTGCGAGAGCCGGGGGGGAGGGGCAGCTATATTATCTGGCTGTCTTTGAACAACAATAGGCAAGAATCACGAGCGATGGTCTTTTCTCACTGCTCTTGGAAAAGGAGTCAGTCGGAAATAACGCTGAGAAAAAAGGTGTGTGTGTGTGTGTGTGCCACACCTATTGACTGAGGATGCTCCACGGTCCGAATCGAAGCGTCGGTCGGCGCTGAGATTTGTCCCGGTAATGTTGACAGGAAAACAAGGGGGAAAGTTCAAAATGGGGGGCGTGGTATCTGAAATTGACACTTACTAAAAAAACAACGCTTGAAATGCTATTGTTTCTTCTCCTTTTTTTTTTTTGCATCTGTAAACAGGAAAACTTTAGTTGTTTTTTTTTTAATTTATTTTTTTTTTTATAAACTGCGATGGAGTTGGATTGACCCGGTGGTACTCCGAGAGTTAAGCCGTTTATTCTTTTTAACTTCATCCTAATGGCTCCTCCTATTCCATATCCGGAGTGTGCTTTCTGCTTCAGAGGAGCGGACACGATTCGTTCTATCCGTCTATATCTAGCCCAGGCGGTGCGCGATGGCTGCTGACTGCTCGATCTAATTCCCATTTCCGATTCAGCGATGACCTCGGGTGTTTTCTCGTGGCGTGTTTACGGCATTCGGTTTGCTCAGCAGGGGGTGGGGGAGAGAGAGTCGGCCATCCATATGTCTTATGATGAAAAGGTGTTTTTATACCCGCGCATATGTCACGTGACGGCCCACGTGGCCTGCAGAGTTTGTTTTTTTTTTTAAAAAAAAGACACATAACCTGTTTCAGAAGACTGAGCCAATGCGGGTAAAATCAGGCGGGCGCCGATAAAGGAGATGCGAACGATACATTTTGGGGCCCGGGTAAATAGTTCTGCCGGTCGAGGCATCGATCGAAAATTTCGAACACGATCTCGAGATCACCCTGTCAACTACCACCGGGGTGTGCGCGGGCTGCCAACATTGGATGTCAGAGAGCAGTTTACGCATGAGAACCGGTCAGAAGTGCCATACTGCGTATAACCTGTAAACGAATGGGTGGCTTTAAAAGCCAAACTGCCGAAAGGCATCTCTTTCTTTATCCTTTGGGGCCTTGCAGTATACTCCATGATGGCTTTCCGCCCGCCCCATTCCTTCCACTAAGTCAAATCCCCAATACAAACAGATACAGGTGGTAGGCATAAAGCAGCAAATACATTTGTTTTAAAAATCTAAAATGTGAATTACAGAGGGAAAACTAATGTAATCAGTGTCGTCTTTTACACCGAGCCAGCACACAGACATCTCGTGAATAATGTTAGACATTCATTTCTTCATCTATACGTGCTCTCTCTCTCTCTCATATATTAATCATTAAATGAAGATGCCTGAGTGGGGTCTTTATACATTTATTTGGAATTCTTTGTCTTTTTTACCTCAGTAAACAGACAGTTATCCGACCGTAACGGGATCTGGAGATGGTCGGATACCCGGATGAACCGACTTCTTTCCTGTTCTTTCTTTAGTTTTGCTCAGTACTAAGGACTACGCGCTTTCCTTTCTTTGGATTTCTTGCCTAATTATTATTGATATTATCAGACGACATATTGCAGGAATTACAATTATCACCACTAATAAAGATCACCAGCCAGCGAGAGATGATAAATCGATCAACAAATAATGTAAAGGATGCTAACCGTTCGACATGGAGCGACCCGTAAGCATGCGCAGACAGCGGATACGGCTCCCCTGGTGACCGACTCTTGAACTACAAAGGTTGGTAGCCGAAAATAAACAGATCCTGGCCTCTACTGGAAAAGTTGGATAAGTGGACAAGTCGTTTATTTGGCATTCTATTTATATTTGCAGGCATCTGTAGGTTCCTGTATCGTACATTTGTCAGACTGATAATAAAATTCTAATATATGAGCGTTTGTTTGCTTTCGCTGTTAATCCGTGTTATTTCAAAACCAAGAATGCTGAAGAACTTGATCTTCTCAAAAACTACACCGAACAGGAAGTTAAACCTGCTATAATATAATTTAAGTAGTAGAGCCCCACTACTAATACATTTGTTTTTCTTTGCGCTACGAACAGTGACCAAAATAATTTCATGTCGTCAAAACGTAAATCTCAGCTACTCGGTGCGCGGCTCAGCTGGTAGCACCTTTAGACGGACTTTCCCAATGATTTGGCCTTCGTAGGGAACTTGGCAAAAGTCACAAGAAGAAAGTCCAAAGTTGATGGCCAACTGGAGTTCGCTTCCGATTGAGTCTGGAGAACAGCGGTTCCTGTTTTCTGTCCACCTGGCGATCCTCAGTGAGAAAGGTTCGCTCTATAAATACATTGGATCCAGAGACTGCTCACTCGAAAACACCGATTTCACAATTCTGGGGATTTTTAAGCCCCACTCTTCGAAGATGTCCCCCCCCCCAACTTAAGTTTGTATTCCCCGAGACGATAAGCGAGTCATCCTTACTGACAGGATTCTTCATATAATTCATCGACATTTGTAGATTCCAGCAGTTTCAGGCTGACTGCGTAAGTCGCAGCGCTGAAGTTTACCGAGTACAGACAAAGGCACTAGGTTGCTAGTCACAGCATCCAACTTAACGTCCAAATAGCTAATGGCTAAATCGTACTTCCGGGAAAAAAAAACTGCCTTCCTTCCATTGCGATAGCTTCTTACGAAGCAAGCACCGCGTGGCACTATAGAATTCAGCCGCACTGGCTGACTCTCTGATTCCATTTTGAAATACAGTGTAAATCGTTTAAGATCTCAGACGCTACTTCGTCTTCGGTCGGTATTGAATACCTTTAAGAACGAAGAGAAGTCATTTTCGCTCTCGAAGCAGCTGGCCAATTTCTAATCGATCTTTCAACCAAAAGCAGAGCCCCCTGATTATAATCGCATGCCAAAGTTCCATTCTATTCTACGAATCTTACTTCCGAAGCTTAAAAAAACGGTAATGCACTCGTTATGAATCAGGTGGGCAGAGCAGTAAGCCTCTATCACTCTGTAGTTCTGATCAGTCAGCAGTCAGTCCACTAGTACTCCTGGAGCTTCGTTCGTATACCGAATAGCTTATAACACTGGACTACGAGGATGCGTCCCTAGCTCTCGTAACCTACCATTTTATACTATCAGTACTTCACAACCCACCATCCATATTGTAAATAAAGACAATATACACTGGGATCGCGTTATTTTAGTTTTTACTGCGCAGAATTTTAATCACAAACTGGCATAAATAAAAGAAGAAACGTGCACTGTATTACAATGATATACTACTTACACCTACCGGTGCAGTTTTAAATGCAGCCACCAACACCCTAGCTCTGTAAACGCCTTAGAAGAAAGAAAGGATGGGAGTTATTTGTGTGGAGAGCCGACATCATCTATCGATGACGACGGTGTAGGCTGCAGCCTCGATTCAATGAATAACTTTCAGCTTCTTGTCTCTTAGCTGCTCCATCGCCATTACTTGATTTCCTTTGCACAGACGTACTGCATGTAAGTCCACAATAAGTAAAAGTCAATTGTAGAAAGCTGAACACACCTGATAATAGCGATGCCGCAATTCACACTGGCGAAAAGATGGCGAGGAGGACAACTGAGAAGAGTTTGAAAGCAGCAAGTTAGTAAGCACGCAATTATGACAGAAGAGTCACCTGGTAACTTTGACTTCTTCCCATGGAGCAGGAGACTGTCCATTTAACGGGACGATCTATGGGGAAAATCCGTCGCGTTGAGCTCTTTATTCTACGAGGATGAGAATTAGGGAAAGTTGGAAGATAACGTAGAGAGAGAGAGAGAGAGTCCTTTTGGAAGTCTGGGGGGGGGGTCACTGCAAAACAGCCAATTACTAACCCTACCGATCCAGATACTGTGGACGACTAACAGAATTATGTAACGAGGAGAACATGCGACCAGGTAGCTAGGCTTTTATTACAGGTGGGCAGCAAGTTCGCTGCTTCATCCCTGCCTTCGTGTGAGACCACGATGCTCAGCGAGACAGCGACTTGATTTTTATAAGATACAATTTCAGTGTATTTTAGCTAATCGCGTAAAGATAATGGTAAAAAAAAAGAGGGGGGGGTAAAGTTCTTTATACCGAAACTTCGTACATCGGGTATTCGCATTGTCACCGTACCGACCGATCTAGAAGTCGGCGTATCCAGCGCTACGCGATGTCACCGAATCCAACCCTATATCGAGTTACCCCGGTCACTGCCGGTGCGAGTCGCAGCTTCTGACCCTGAAGTAGGCGGGGTGGCTAATTAAAGGGTAACACGAATAAGAAGAGACCGGGTGGGATTTCCGGTCTCAGTTACCTCCCCCTCCCCCTCCCACACACACCACACCACCTCCCGGAAAATGACTGAGGCTTCGAAAAGAGTTTCCATCAACAGTAAACAACAACAACAATAATAATATAATAATAATAATAATAATAATAATAAAGGCAGGTGGGGGTGTTCTGATGACGAGCCTGGGGTGGGTGGAGCGAGCCACACTGCACAGGCTGGCAGCCAGAGCTGGATGGACGAGCGAGCCTCTGTTGCTAGGGAAAAACAACCACCCCCCCCTCCTCCTCCATCCTTGGCGCTGCGTCTACAGATGCTCGTGGTTCCGTCGAGGAGGGATAGCAGAACGAATAGGCCGTTCTCTCCCCCCCCCCGCCGCCGCCAGTCCTCGTCCCGAACAGGTCCGCTAGGCGGCGGACGGGGAAGAGGAGGAGTGGAGAGAAGGGAGGGGGGGTCAAGGTCATTAGCTGGAACTACTGGTTGGTGGCGCTCGGCCTCACTCCGACCGACCGAGTATGGATTACAGCCACGAAGCATCCACTCTGGGATTACTGGCCCTGCTATGGATCGCCGGCCTTCACGGCGCCGGGAATAAGCGGTTCCGTGGTAGGTAGGAGCAGCCCCCGCCCGGCTACATTTCTCTTCAGGCGGCCGCGCGTTCGTCCTTTTTCCCCTTTGTTCGAACTGTTTTCGTCCCCGAACAACAACAACAACAACATCATCGTCGGCGGCGGAACATTCCTCATGTTTTGTTTTCTTTTTCACCGACCGATTAAAAAAAAAAAAGGGGGGGGACCGATTCCCCCTCCCCACCCTTCTTCAAGTCCCGCCGATAACGACACCCGAGTCGGGCCGGCGTCCGGCACCTTCCATCCACCCCCTCCCCCTCCCTCGTGGGGTCGCGCCGTGAGGAAAACCGGAAACATTATGATGATGATGATGATGATGATGATGCTGCTGGACCCGGCCCGGCGGCGATCATTCGCCGTTTTCGCGCGCGCGTGAGAGCCCGCTGCTGAGTAGGGGTTGGTGGGGATAGTTGGCCGAGTACGTGGGCCGCAGTGACCTCCCTGTTCTCTCTGGAAACCCGAGCTGTCTGTTCTGTCTCTGCAGCATCACGCGGCCAGTTACCCTGAATCGCGACACACGAACAGAGAGAGAGAGAGACTGAGAATGAAGATTGTAAAATCCTGCTTCATAAAGAAAGAGAAAACAACAAGCATCCCTTTAATAATTCTTCCTCCTCCCCCCCACCCGACACACCCCCCTACCTTTTCCACCGATGAATATACAAGGTGCTTGTCAAAATTGCTTATCCCGACTATCAACCAGACTTTTTATTGCTTCACTCTGATGCTTCCTCAAGAGAGAGAGAGAGATGGAATTTATAAAATGCGCATAGATTTGTATGATGGGTTTTCATGCCTCCAGTCAGTCAGACTCTCATTCAGTCGGGTCTTCTTCTTTTTTATCACCCTGAATCATCTGTAGCTAACTGTGTAGGGAATCCAGAAGGCAGTTGGGTGGCTTGAGGCTCTTCGCCCACTTCCAAGTATAAGATGCTCCACAGTGCATCAACACAATGTTTGTTTGTTTTTGTTTATTCTGATTGTGAAGAAAATTAAATCTATTAAAAGTTGAACCCAACCTCTTTATTAGTTTAATTTTACAATAGCTAAAATAGACCTTTAAAAAAAAGGGGGGGGGGGGGACTGGCTCTGTAAAGGGCAAGAAAGCAGTAATGTTTAATGTAAAGGAAAATTAACACCAGGCTCCCAAGATGATTTTCAATGTGTTAGTTGACTGTTTTGGTAACAAGACAGATAGATGCTGCTGCTCTGATTAAAGCCAATTTTTCTTTATTTAATTTATGTGTTGTAAACCCAACTTGGACTTTTAAGAATCTTTCTTTTTTTTTTCTTTTATAGATGAATCATTCTTAAAGTCTACCCTAATATATGGCCGCAACGTAACATGCAAAGAACAAAAGGCTGGATTTTTCCCAGCACAGACATGGACCTGTGCAAACCTTCGGTAAGTTAAAGGAACAATCTCTTATAACTCTGCATTCTCTACTTGGTAAAATTTAAAAGCTTAAATATTTCTTGAGACAGACAAAAACTACAAATGATTATGTACAGTAATAAGCATAATAGATTATAAGTCTTAATTTGTAAAATTACTTGGTTATTGTATGTTTACTAGCTGGGAAAAGATGATGAGTGAATAGCTAAACTTGTTTGCTTTATCAAGGATATTCAATAACATCTAACATTTAAGTACTTATTATCAATTTAACAACAACAACAACAAAAAGAAATAAAATAACAAAATTAAGATATTTTTCTGGAAAGATGACCAAAAAATTGTGATAAATGTCATTCAATTTTTCCAAAAAGAGTGTTTGTATTGTCAGTCTGAACTTAGTTTACTTTTGTCATGCCTCATATTTAAAAAGTGTGCTGTTTCTGGAGCTGGTAATTTAAGAAGACATCTTGTGAATCCTCTCTATAACAGCAGACGGTTCTTTCATCTGGCCAATTTGCTAGGTGACAGCATTTGCCACTATGAGATTAAAGCTGATTACATTAATCTGATGTGGTTTGTGATGATAGCTTCAAGCTTTAACTAGCAAATGTGGTATTAGAAACATGGGAAAACTGAACAACTAAACAAAGAATTATCTTTTCACTAGCTGAGGTTCTAGATATTTAAGGGGGGGGAACCTGATGTTTTGGCACATTGTTTAGGTTTTCTACTGTCAGTTATACCAGGGACACAGTTATTAATTGGTGAAGAATTAAATTTAGGGATATAATAAATGGAATAAGTAGCCAACATCTGGTTGCTAGAAGTGATAGCATTTGAACAGTAATAATATTTCTCTCTCTTGACTGCTTTGTATAAATCACGATGACATCCCGTCTCCTTGTAAAAAATTAAACTAAATTTTCTACAGATTTGTGAAACTCCTGTCTCTCACCCTTCCATTATTTTAGGAAAGGGGGTATAGTGCCCAGAAATGAATTGCTTGTTAAGTTTCTTTTTTTTTTTAACTTAAAAGGAAAATTTTTTTGAGTATTCTCATTGAGATAGTTATAAAAATTTGCATCTGGCTTATTATGTATGATGTATTTTGTAGAAAAAAAATAGGATTATTCGGGCTCATTTCTATAAATAACAAAAAAAACATATGCTTGTAATGCTATCTTTATGCACGCACCCTATTATCTAATCTTGTATGTCGGTCACAACTTAGAACTGTGATACTGCATATTTATCATTTAAAGCATTTTAATTCAGAGGCAGACCTGGGACTAGTTTATGGGGGGTGGGGTGGTGCTTTTCCTTTGCTGATATAAAGACCCGAGCTGAGACTGACAGTTGGACAGGTGGCAGAGTAGTTCACTGTCAGACTGCATGGCCTGACTAAGTCTGGTTGCCCGTCTCCCGCCCTGCTCCGTTCTTCAACCCCACAGCCGGTGCAGGGCGGCGGCTCCCAGAAACGAGAACCCAGTAGTAGGAAATGAGATTAATACATAGGGCTTCAGGAATTTTCTAGATGAAATAATATGCTACTCTGCTCTGGGGATTTCTCTGAACATGTAAAAAACCACTTCTGGATGCGCACTTCATTTTGATTGCAAAATCTACAATTTAATTCCAAAATCACTTTAAATCTTCTTAGTAAAAACTAATTCAGTTTCACTGTAATTTGTTTCAAGTAAAAAAAAAAAAAATCAAATCAGATACTGAATCAGTATTCCTGCATCTTTCAGCGAAATAAATGACTTTTACTTTAAGGCAGAAGATTAACTAAACTTTGGATTGAAGTGCTTCGATTATTACATTTTGTTGTTGTCAGAATAGTTCTGCATTCACATGCACAACCTATTAAATGATTTCTCTTTCTTAATCGTCATTTGCTACGGTTCTTTTTAAATATTGTATTAAAATACGGTTTTCTGTTAGTTCAGTATGTGTAAAAGCTGTGTTATCCAGCTTTAATTGTATTCTGCTGCCGCCTCCTGCAATTTTCTCTGTTAATGTTGGATAAAATCTTTCGTCTATTCATAGAGGATAATTATCTCATTTTCAGGCAGCCTGTTGGTGTATATGCAGAGCTGTATATAGCAATTTAAACATTATGCCATCTATCAACCTAATTTTCCTCCTCCCCTTGGTTCTTGTGTAAACAATAATTTTGTCATTTGATTTTTAAACCTGGTAATTCTCTCTCTTTATTTGAGAGATTTATTGCAATTTAGAAATAAAGATTGCGTGTTGAAATGCGCAGCAAAACTGATTTTCTAGCAGCTGGAGAGATGGGTTCTTTGAGAATAGATGAGAGAATACGAGAAGGTGATGTTTCTGCTGCTTCCTTAGATTACGTGTACAACCAAAACTGTGGCAGATTTTTGCGTGTGTTTATCTTACCAAAGATGACTCTTGAAAATTGCAGTAAATTTAAGACAGCCATGAATTAGGATATCTTGAGCAAGGATAATCTATCAATTATAACAGTAAATGATAGTTTCTGTGTATAGAATATATCTTAGGTTTAATGTCTGTCTAAGCTAAAAACCAGTTGCATAGTTGATACAATAGGAATACTGTAATCTAATCCTTCAGTGGTGTTTTTCTTTTTCTTAGATTTTTAATAAAATTAGTTCCTTTAAGGAATGTTTAAGCTGATCAGTAATTAGAACAATGTCTATTACTTTAACACTAAGGGGATTTTACTGCATTGCTTAGTTGAGATTTTGATTTTATTGTTAACTGTCTCCAGTATCCAATAAATGACAAAAATAAACAGGTATAGGAACACCAAGCTCTGTTAATAAGAAAAAAACCCAAAATATACATAAACAAAAGGAGGAAATTGAGCTCAGAACATTGATGCATTGTTTCGAATACATAAGAATTAGGTGTTCTACAAGTAATGACCCCACCTAAGAAAAAGCCCTTATACAAGATGGCTTGCAGCAACTAAGATGACTATTGTTTTAGGAGAGAGAAAGATTACTTGAAAGAACAGTACACATATGTGCTACTGTATATTAAACAACTAGCTGGGATACTCTGCACCTCATGGGAAAAAATGGCTTTAGGCTAGTATGTGGCAGCTTAAGACTGTGCCCATATTCTGAAGTACCTACACCCAAAATCTGAGGGCTCTAGGTGCTATGATTCGGCAGTGAAAGAGTAACAAAAAAAAAAGCACAAATACTTGAAAATATGTATTAGGTAACAACGTTATGATTATAGTAGTGTTACCAGTATTTTAATAACTGATCCTTTTTACTCTGGCATCTGAGCTTAGAAGCTATTTAATAATCATTTCCATCATCTGAGTTACAGCATTGATTGTTGTCCTGTGCCATAACTGGTGGCATGGCAGGGTTGCTAGAACTCTTCATTTCTAGATGAGGGAGATAGCTGGAAAGCTCTGAGGTTATCCATGCAGCTGACAGGTAAAGAAGAGTGATGCCTGGCATCAAACTCTGGTGCTTGGCAGTCTAGTAGTTTAGTCTAACCACTGGGCACCAGTTGTCTGAAATTACAGCATTTAGTATCTCTTTGTTGTAAAAAATATCAGCCGCCAACTCTGTTGCTGTGATCCTTGTCTTACCTCAGAGGGTGTTCATCTTATGTAAAGTAATTGGATGTGTGAATCTCTTATAAATTCTCAACATTTTTCCATCACTTTCACTACCACTAACTCACCCCAGGGGTGTTCAGGTAGTGTCAAAACATTAACAAGGTTATTTATTTAAAAAATGGGGTTAATGGGAATCATTAATCTGCTTATTGCACACTGGAAACGCTTCAAACACAATTTTCACTGATATTATAAGAAACAGGAAAACAACAACAGGGCTTGTTTGCTTGTTTGTAAGATACATTAATTTAGGTTTAAAATTCCCAACTTATTGCTTTATATGTTAAAAATAGCTTGGTACAAAATGATGAAAATTGGGGATTAGAAATAAATGCTTTAATTTAAAACTTGTGTAATACAATATAATTTCCATGTTAGTTTATAATAAATTGTATAACTGTGTAATAAGAAAACGCCAAAATTATGACTTGACAGGAGAGTCTCATTATGGCATTGTCTCCAACAATCAAACCAAATCTTATTTATAGCAGCTAGCATCCCATTATTTGGATTTTTTTTTTTTGAGGAGGAAAAATGAATAATTATTTGGGTCTCTCTTGCATGTTTGCTTCTTTTCAGGGTCAGTGGTACTAAGGTGGCATATGGATACTACCCGAGTTTTAGTTCCACCTCGAAATGTACTGATGTAAAGAGCCAGAATGATTTTGGTGGGTTGTGTTTACTTCTTCTGAAAGGTATCAGTGAAAACAGAACGCTGTGGGCAGCATCGGTAAGTATGTGTTGGCAGTAGTTTGGCAGTGATGGCAATTTAAGTGATCCTTAATGTGCTGAAAAATTCTCATAATTTACGAAAGACTCCTTACCTCAGTGATTAAGCATGGAACGTTGAAAGAGGGGGGGTTTAAAGTAGGTGTCAAAGATGGCACTCCTATGCTAAATAATTCAACATGCAAGGAAGGTAAATGGTATACCAGCGTGGTAGACGACTGGACTACTATGGTCGAGGGCCCCTCCTCAACACTCGAATCCTGGTTGGGACTGCCTTGGTTTGGCATGCCTCCCTTGCATGATTTCTTCTTGATCTGGGTGCTTCAGTGGTCCCACATCTAAAAAAAGAACAAAGAGTTCTATTGGGGATTTCCCTGCTAAAATTGTAGGTTCCATTTGGCACAGATTGGCGGTGTTTTTTGGCAGACGACTGCAGCACTGTTACCTCACCAGAGTTGTCTCCCTCACAGGCATATCAATTGTTCACTGCTTAGGTTATCTTCCAAAATGTAAGTTTTAAAGAATATATACATATATGCATTGCACTAGGTTTTTAAAGATATCATCACTGTTTAGCGTTTTTTATTTAATGTATAAATATTATGCGTACACCATTAGATAGATGTAATTTTAATTATTTTTACATGAAAATGTACCCCAAAGACACATGTTGATTAATTTGTAAATGCAATTTTCCATAGCTCAAAAATCTATATTTCATATTGTCATGAACCGTTAAATCTGATAAATGCTTGAAAACAATAACTTTGAGTAAACTAAAATGAAATTCGGGTAGCTTTCAATTCAGCAGCAGCTCTCTATCAGGATTATACTTTAGCATTTTGACACTTTCTTGTCCAAGCTACTAAAAACAGTTAGGCTCCAACAAGTCATTCAACGATCATTTCCATCTTTACTGTAGATAGTAAATGTAGGAGGATGCTGGTCCGTATTATCATTTCCTCAATTTATATCTATTGCTTCATTTTTCCTGTGAAAGTAACCCTAGAACTACACACATTACCTAGTTGTTTTATCTACTTCCTGCGTGATGTAATCTAAGAGCAAATCTCTTTCTGGTGATGTGAAGGTCTTGAGAGTGCATAACTCTGGCCTCTCATCATTTAGCTGGTTGGGCAACTTTGGAGAGAGACTGACAATTGTGTCAGAGGTGGAGCAGTGATAATGGCGAGGTCATTGAGTAGGGTTTGAGTCATTTGCGACTGATCAGCATATCAGTGTTTTTAAAGTTTGTTGGCCTGAAGATTAATGTTCCTGATGGCATGAGACCAATGGATTTTTCCTGTGGGCAAAATACCAGAAGTTTTTTTTTTTTCATCGACATGCTATGGTTGAGCAGACTAATTGCTACACTACCTGATCTCTGACCCCCCCCCACCCCAGGGAAGCAGGCAGCACTGATAATATCTTGATGGACACCACCAGGGAGCAGATGAAAGCTTTTGTAGCATTAAATATAACCATGGGTTTCCATTCTATTATCCGATGAGAATTAACGCAGTGAGGAATGAGTCTTAGTCTTAAAAATCAGTGTGAGGAGATGCAAGGAGTTGATTCAGTATTGGCACTTCTGTGGGTGATTATTGAGCTGTGTGCTAAGTCATTTGTGCTACTTGAGTCATCCATCGATTTTTAAATAATTCAAATCAGGCAGGTACAGCATTTTGGATATCTTGGAAATTGTTTGACTTTTTGTGCATATTAAATAGTGTATTTTCTGACCAGGAAAGGATCAAGAAAAAGATGATGATAACTTGAGAACACAGGAAAGCCAATTCTAGTTTCCATTACTTGGTTGATGGACAACTAATATGAGCAAGAACATTTGTAGTTGCAGGAGTGATATGAAAATGTTTCACATAGTACAAATTATCCACTATGCACATTAGTGTGGTGGCGCGGCCATGGTATAGTAGTTTGCAATGATTTGGTTGTCTTATCCAGCAACACTTTTCTTTTACATCCTCCTGTACCATTGCATCCTACATTCACTAGTTTTTCTCAGACTTTTAAGAGCTGAAAGGTATTACTGCAGTGGACAAAGTTGAAGTACACAGAACTCTATCATATTGGCTATTTTGTTCTGGCCAGCTAATGTTACAGGTCCCACTCATCTGAAGATTGTGCCCGTAGGATAAGTAGGGTACTCCTCAACAATGACAACTGGTCTGTAAGGCTTTGTTTTGAATAGAATGTGTGTAAAAGTAGTTTGTTAATTAACATTAACCGTCAAGACTCTAGATGGACTATAGCATAAAAATTAAAGAAAAAAAAACAAGTACCGTAAAGTGCCGTGTATTACACGCTATTGTATATAATACCGCACCCCAATTTTGATCTGTAAAACCTCTCAAAAAACACACACAATTCCCATAATAATAATAATAATAATAATATAATAATATAATAATAATATAAGCAGGCATATTTAGCTCATATTTCTGGCGCCGTCAGATTGGGCCAACCTGAAGGAGAACGGGTGTTATACAACAGACAAATGGCCATCTTCACCTTAAAATCAACTGAGAAATTACACTGTCTTTCCTTTAGTGGGGCCATCTGGAATAAACTAAATGTGGAGACATTTTATGGGATGTACGAAATAGTTTCACAAACATCCGAAAATTTACTCACTCAGTTGCAGTAGTGACGTGGTAAACCAAGTCACCGGAATGCACAAATCAGGTTTTCATGAATACCGTGTGTATTATGCCATGGCGTTCAAAGGTCTTCGTGAAAAAATTCCATTTCAATTACTGTGCCACTTCACCTACTATGCCATGGTAACATGTATATAAACTCCACATGGGGATAATCTTCATTTAGTCTCTGTTTCTACACACTGTTATGCACAAGCATGCCGCTAGCACAATGTATGAGCTACACTGTTGCAGATAAACTCCAAATGATCAGCTATGCAGTTGAACACGGCAACAAAGCTGCAGCCTGAAGGTTCGGGATGAACGAGGCCAATATCAGGTCCTGGTGATGTTCTCAGGAGAAGATTGAAGCCATGCCGTGTTTAAAACGTGGAGATCAGGGCCAGGGTGTGACCTATCCCAAGCTCTGAGCCAAGGGATGCCGAGGCAGTAGAAGCATCAGAGGGTGATGACAACGATATCTACTACAACACAACTGCTACGATGACTGATGAACAATTCTTGTTGTGGAGGGAAGAAGTCGGCGGGGATGAGTTTGATGGGGTTTAATTTAGATGTACACCATAACAATGCATGTGGTTCAATTTTACATGCAGTTTCAGTATGAACTCCTTGTTCTGTTTCTACCCATTCCATTGCCAATATCATTGATACTCAGTCCAGTGACATTCAGCACTCATCCCCCAAAACACAGAACAAGATCTTTTATTGATACTCAGTTAAATTACCACGTGGGATTTTTTAATGTATACTTATATATTATTGCTCACTCGCTCATCTGTCACCGGCAATGGCCCCAGCAGCCTGCGATGTCTGATATCTTGTATAATATGCACCCAATTTTTAAAGGGTAAATTTTCTTTTAAAAAATTGCATACAATACATGGCACTCTACAGTAATAAACGTTTTATTGAATCAATCACTCTAACTTGGGTATCTTTTTTAAAATTGTACAGTAGTTATCAGTGTCATTAGCCAAATGCCCTAGAACTTGCTCATTTATAAAACGCCTGGGGTGGGGAGGTTATAGTGAACCCAGCTATCTAAGGATCATCTCCCTATTAGTGGTGTGACAGCTCCAAGATAATTCATTAGCAGAAAATCCCTAGAGGAAGTCACTAGACATAAGGCTTCTTTCACCTGACTTAGAGGGGCATACATTCTGAATAGAGAACACAGCGATCCAGAACTGCCTCACCAGGTTTCTGCTGTTACTTTTGAACAGGGCCGTGTGACAGGACTCCTGAAGGGGCCATCCCATTTTACAATTTGGAAAAATCAAAAAAAAACTTTATCCAATACAGCAGCTGTTTGTTTTTAGCCACATGGGTCTTGCTCTTCTGTTGCAGCTTAGTCATCCTCTAGAGCTTCCAGAGCCTGCACACCCATTCAGCTTGGAAAATGGGGGATATTCTAACAGCAGCCATTTATCCTCCAGAAATGGCAGCATTATTAACTGTGGAGCAGCTGTCAGCTCCAAACTGTCCTGAGGCGGACATCCTAGACTTCCTGCCTTTTCTTCACTGCTAAGACTGGAGATGGAATCAGTTTTGTGAACGACGACCTTGATGTGCCGCGCGCACCTATTTCTAATTTTGAGATTTGCTCAAGTTAACACAGTAGAAACAAAAGAGCTCACAGAGATCTGCTGTGACACAATATAGACAGCTTTATTTTAATAGTAAAGTTCAGATGAGCACACATTGAAGGAAGCAGTTTGTACTAAATACTGAAAAATATGCAAACACGGAAAGAAAATGTAAATAAATAATAACAAACTCGTCATCTGTAGTATTTATATGGCACTTTGCATTTTTGGTTAGGTATGATTTTACAACATCCAAAATAACTCTCTTCTGACAGTTTTCAGTAAACATAATGGCAGTTTAAAGAAAAAACCATTTAGATAGACTCTTTAAGGAAATGCTCCACTATCACACCTTTCCTTAAGCTAACCTTCATGTCTCGTTAATGGTGGGGTCCAAAGTTGTCCCCACATCTAATTTTTTTTTGTTATATTATAGATTACGAATGCCACATGTGAACACACACCAGAAATGAGAGTGCTTTTTAAAAAAGCAGAAAACAACACGTACGAGTGGACAGATTTTAAACCAGGACACGGTTGGATTGAGACGTTACATTGCATAACATTACTTGAAGATGGGGGGAAATGATCTTGGTCTGCATTCTGGTCCGTGAAGGTATATGAAATGACATTCATTTGTGCTTGACACATTTGGTCTGTTATTTGTTTTTTTTTTTTAAACCCTCTGCATATTTTCCGTTTGTAATCTGTCTGGTTTAAACAATATGAACATCATACGACAGGTGACTATCTCCAACTCCCTTAAATTCACACACTTCCCTCATTTTGCATTTGATTATCCTTATCACAAATTGAGTTCTTTTTGTCATCTTTTTTTAAAGATAAGTAATAACTGCTTGTATTTTATTTACAGAATCTCTTTCCATTTATCCTATAAATGGAAATAAAAAGGCTGCATTGATGTTATAAGAAGCAAGTAGTAGATTACAAGTTATAAAAATACTCCGCCTGAGGTGCATTGTGTTTATAGTCTCTACAATGAGCATTATTTAAAAGTTTTTTCCCTGTCATGAAAGACATCTTTTGGCCTTACCACACATTATTACCTTTTTTTTTAAAAAAAAATGCATAGAGAACCCTAAACAATTTCAGGGACCACATTTCTCCATAATATTGTCCGACCAGTTAGATTTAACACATCGTCAGACCAGACATTCAGAATACAACAGGGCTTGTACCTTGAAACGTTATTGAATTTCCTTATCTATCCATTCCCCAGAATTTAATCATTTTAATGATTAGTTTTCCCGATCAAGTGCAAAAAAAAAGGGGACAATTAAGTAGAAAGCTAGTGCATACTTAAGGCTTTCTGTACCAAATAATTTTGCTGGGAGGCTCTCCATGCACAACTCGCCCGTAATGTTAATTATTTTCATCAGCTCGCAACTACATGACAGTTCTTTTAATGCTAGCGAAGCTGTCAGGACAAACGCAGTTGTTGTTGTTATTGTCTTCCCCCCCATGGGCCAGGATCCGGAAAACTTAGTTGGGTGGTTGGGGTGTGTGTGTGTGTGACACTGGTAACTATGGCCAGCACGAAACATTGGAAGTTTCTACTAGAATGTTTTATTTTTACATGGAAGAGGAAAAACCGAACACACTGGCAGCCAACGGTGTAATGGAGCAGTTAAGAAAAAATTTAAGACTTTTATTATGCCAAGTAAATGCACCTTTGATCAGAAGTGGCTGAGTCAACCCAAATTTTACTGAGTCAGATGTAAACCTAATCTATTCATTGGTTGCATCTTGGTGACTATAATTTTAACTATTGTGAAGATTTTAAAATGCTTTTATGGAGCGAAACACTATACAAATAGATACAAGACACTGAAACAAATTTAATAGCTGTACGTTTAAAAAAAAACTCTGCTAATTTCTTCCAAACCAGTCTACTGGGACAAGATATGATGTATAAGTTGGTATAATTTAATCCCCAAAACACTTCTGATGCAGTAATTATGTTCATGATCCTGTAGTATGAATCAAAAAGTTAGGCTAGGCTTTTTTGGATTTATGTATTAAAACGTGTCTCCTAATTCTGTGGTTCTTGAGAGTTTATCTTTGAAAAGTCCCTGAATTCTGATTGGCCAACTCTGTCCGAACCCTGTACAGTATAAACAGTGTTTTTGGTTCACAAAAAAGAAATTAAATTTTATCTACTAATTCATTGCCAATATTAGCACATACACCAGAACCTCTGCTAACACATTTCAGTTCAGGTCAAGTTTTTCATAGTTCTGCTTATACATATATATATATATCTCAACATGGATGGTGGTGGTAATTTGTGTATGTACAAAAGTTCTTGACTTCTAGAAGACCTGGACACACTAAATTAAAATTTTCTCTTTAGATGTGGGAGAGGAGGGGAGGCAATACCAGTTGAAACCATTATTCTGGTTGGTGCTATTATACTAATATCATTATTAGTACCAGTTGAAGATATAGGGGTCTCCAAACATCCTACGATACTTTGCTGTTCATCTGAGATGGGTATTTGAAAGTTAATCATTAAAGCAAACAATGTGTGTTAATAGGATCTTAAAATATGATGATTAATGTTTTAATAACTAATAATGTAGAATTTAAAAATTAGTTTAAATAAACAACTGTTTTACCAATTTGATAAAGAAAACAAGTTGAGTAAGTATTTAAAATTGAAAAAAAATGCTACTTACATATCTTCATAATATGTAATGTTTTCTTAGTCCATTGGTAGGCCTTGGACAGAATTGCTCACTAGGACCCTCAAGCTCTTGGAATTTTTAATCATGGTGAAAAGAGGACTAGGGTCCAGCCATGTGTCCAAGTAGCAGATGGATGGAAACTTGTCATGATTAACGTGCAATAACCTGGAGAATTACTTTGCAACACTAAATAACATGCAAAGACCAGATATTGCAAGAAGTCTGTTACAAATGGCAAACTGGACCTGCACAGCTGTCAAACAATGAAAATACATTTTTGACTGAAATCTAAAGAAAATGCAGTGACAAGTTCCGAGTTGGCCTTGTCGTGATCAATCGAGATACTCACCGCTTTGTTAATTAGCCGAAGTGGTAACAGGGTGGTGCATCAAGCTCTGAAAACCCTCTACAGCCAGCTCCCAAGTATAGTGAAAATCTCCATTTGTTGATTTCCCGTACCTAAAAAGCCAAAAGCTTTCTGGATGAGTCTGATGACTTCACTGCAATAGATTGCAGCTAGTGTTCTTTAAATGCCTGGTGTCAAAAAGAAAAATGGAACATCAAACTAGCTTACAACTTCAAATGTTATGTTAGTGCTCTGATTAGTGAAGATTTGTTTGAATGAAACATCTGTGCTGACAGAAATAAAATAACTTCAAATTAGTTTACTACAATAGTTTCTCCTCTTGAGGATTGTTGCTGGCAATAATCTTAATACTATGTTGCTTTTTATGTATAGAATTAAAAGGGGGGGAAGAAGAAAACATTTTAGTTCTGTCCTGGGACAAGAATGATTTAGGCAGGTCATCAGACTACTTAAGATGCAGAAGCCCTTTTGTATATAGTAGTAGTAAAATCTCTTAACTCAGGAGGAAGTGCTTTCGAGTCATTGTAAATGTTCACGAATGCTAGCTTTTTAAAAATGATACATGTTGTCATTCTTGTTCTAAGATTGGGCGCACATATTTAATAAGAATTTTGTACATGCACAATTGGCTTTACAAAGTAAAAGGCAAATTGCCTGGAGTTATAGGTAAAAATGGATGCTATTCAAGTTGTTACAATGGATAGTGCCTCATTCTATTTTCTTTTGCATTATATATTATAGTTTGTTGTTTTGTATGTTATATGTTGGAGTATAATTCCCAATTATGCTATGAATCACAAAGACAGGGATGTATTGTGTTATGGAAAATTTTTGATGCCAAAGAAGTTTTTTTACAATTGAAACATAAACTAAGGCTGTTCAAATGAGACCAGACTGGATACTATTACAGTGATTGCTATTTTAAGCTGGGTTCCATGTGAACACTCCTAGCAAAATATAGCTGATGGAAAATAGTGTGTCCTGGTGAGTTTATTGGCATTTGATTGACTTTTTTTTGTAAATCTCATTGGTTGCTGTCATTAAAACATCATCAAAGATTAGTATTGGAAATGTTTGTTGTTGCTAAATGTTTTCAAGTTTACTGATATCAGTGTTCAATATTATTCGTGTGTGTGTTGGGGGGGGCACACAAACAGTGACGACAAACAGGTACAGAGATTGTAAACAGAATCCCCCCCCCTCCTGGGATTTATCATGTCGGTTTGCCCAGGTCGCGAGTTTTTCTCTTAACGTTTTTGGGCTGTTAAATGAAATGAAAAGTACAAATGATTTCTAACCGGGTGTCTTTCTGAAAGTGGCGTCATCTTGGATCGAGCAGCTCCTGGACTGGTGACGTGTCTGGTGGAGGGGTGGAGAAATGTGCTGTTTGACCAGTTTATTGGTGTTCTTATGAAATGTCATTATTAAAAAAATAATTAACTTGTAAGTGGTCAGAAGAGAAAGTTGATCCCTGATAGGAGAATTAACCCAGTCAGTTAGCTTGTTTTTCTTTTCAGGCTGCTTCTACAGAACTCCCTTACCCATTGGTTCTATCTGATTTTTTAGCCTTTAAGGTATTCCTGAAGTGCATTGTACACACAGTGGTAGCCAGAAGTACTGTTACATTGTAAAAATGCATTTTTACCATAATTAACCAGTGTTTTGATAGAGAACTTGTACTAAATGAACATCCTTAATACAGTAAACTCCAATAAGTAGACATTTTTAAATATTGGTTTGGTATTTATTCATTTCTTTATTTAAATATTCAATCAATTAGAAACAAAATAAATAAGCTATTTCAGTTGTTGCAATAGTTGAGGCTACCGCTTTAATATTGCTTTTGCTTTTAGAATAAATATTTAAAACAAGTGAGATTATCTTTTTCTTGCAAACATTTTCAGGTTTATAAGATTGCTTTTTTTTTTCTTCTCCTAAAACAAACCTAAAAGATGTTGTGTATACTTAATCGTTTTCTAGCTGAGAGAGTGGCAGGCAGTTGAAAAATTACAAATTCTAGTGATTGGTTTTGTTCTTATTTTATAAAATTCTCAATTCCTTTCACTCTAAAAATATAACCCTTCACAAACCATTTGTTCATTATAAGAGGTTTTTATTCCCACAATGCATTTCTGATTCTCCAAGACGGGTACTTGTAAAATTTGTTCAACAGCATGGCTGTTGACCATAATAATAAATCAAGATGGGTAAAGATTCTTTTGAGTACTAACTATCAGTTGGCATAATGGGCTAACAAAGTACTGAAAATAGAATAGTGCCACTTATTTGTGCCTTCACAACGCATACTAGCTTCTTGCTGCTGTTAGATGAATAAATAAAGGCCCAGTCAAACCGTTTGTATATCAGCTGTCTCACAATAACTGCACATTATCCAACAATGAGAGTATATTTTTGTAACTAATATAATACCTAGAAAAAATGCACTGTGCAGACTTTGTGCCGGTAGCATATTGTTTAGTGCTTTGAAAACCTCCAACATTCTATTAAACTATTTTTTTAATCAATAAAATCTTCCCCATCAGGATATGAAATTCTTTGTTAGTAATTAAACACATTGGTCTTTGTGATTTTTTTCCATTATTAACTCCAAAGCACCTGCAGGTTGCTAGATCTGAAATTATTTCCATTTTTCAGGAAAGCAGTATTTCTACAGGAAGGTCTGTCTGTGTGATTGATTAAACTATGCATACTTTTTGAATAGTTTTCTTAATGATCAAATGTAATCTGGAAAAAGAAATATTTTTCAATTCTGGTGCTTTTGACTCATTATACAACTGATTGTTTTTCAGCATAATTGTATTTCTCTATAGCATTAAAACATTTTAACTGATGCTGTTCTGTTCTGAGTATTTGTAGCTGTTAGAATGGTTCTGCGTGACCTCAACATAAGATAGCACCTGGTCAAAATTTGGTTTTGTTGGTTAGTTACACATGTGAAGCAACAGACAGCCATTTTGTTTGTTCATTTACGTGATGCTTCTATTGGAGAAGAACGAAGCAACTTCGGAAGAAAATCATTATTACTATTATTAGCTAGATGACTGAGTAGCTAGGCCATTTATTCAGTAGCAAATGAGACAAATATCTGGGTTTAACTGTCATGTCCATTGATGGCAACAAAAATGTAATGTTCCTATACCTGGTGACAAGAATGGTTTAAATGAATTCTTTGTTTTTGACCTAACAGCTGAATAGACTGGTCTCTTGTAGCAATACCACATTCCAAAAAAGAGATTAAAGTTTGACTAAGATTCCTAAGGTAGGATTTCTACTAAAGAAACTTTTGGAATAAGATAGATAGTGAACACTTATTGACGTTTTGTCCTTCAACAAAACAGAAGCTGTGCTGCCTTCATGAACTAGGCCTGGGGTGGTTATCATGGAATGGATGGTGGACCTAAAACAACAAAGTTAGGTGTGTACAAAATCTTATACATTGCTGGACTTGTATTTTCTGCAGTATGCAGTTGGAATTTAAGATATGGCTCACTCAGTACAGCTAGTGTTATTTTTTTAAGGAAATTATTTTTCTTTCTAGTATAAACTTCTTTAGCCCTTCCTGATTATAGAACCAGACTCACTCTCATATGCATCCAGGTAGTATAGGTGGTGATAACAGCAGAAATTTGCATCTAGAAGATTAGAAATAATGGTATTTTGCTAGGTTTTTTCGATTACCATTAAAGATTTTGCCTTTTTTTCTTTAGCAAACTAAATCAATCAACTGACTTATTGAAAACCAACTCTAAGATGTGTGTGCATAAACTGTGAATTTCACCAAATTAGGGAGGGGTTGTGGAATATGTATGAACAATGATGTCAGTAAAGGGTAGAAAAAGAGGTTATTCAGTTGCAGCACCTGTTGAATCCTGAAGTTGTTTTAGCACCTACTGCCATCATTAATTTTTCAGATATCTGTCTGCAGCCAATTTCTTGACGGTGCCATCCGACTGATGTTCAAACTAACAATAATGCACCTATGAACTTTCCCCCTTTCTCTAGTTATAAACAGTGATACTAAGAATGTTCAAAATAAACCAAGCTGAATACCATTATGACAGTGCCTTTATCTAGTCACAGAAACGGACCCAAACTCTAATTAATTGCCTCACAGAAGTATTTTATGTACTTTCTGAATGTAGAAAAATAAAATATGAATTTGGTTTGCAAGCTCTCTTTGGATAAGATTATTGCTGGGTTCTCTACGAACTACAAATCATTTAAAATCCTCTACTTTGTCCTTGATTTATTTGGAATCTTCATCTTTCTGGTAATATGGAATTTTCCTTCTTTTCTATGTATCTGGTTCTGTGGCATTAGAATCTTGTAGTTATTAAAATACTGTTTGAAGTGTTCCAGCCGTGTTTGCTGTAGTTTAAATTACGTTCTATTAGTAATTGTCATATGTATGCATGTTGTAATTTTCCGATAGTAATCTCATTTATAATCACGTTGTGCATAGTGTTCCTTTGGTAAATTACTGATATAGTTTACATTTAACTTTTAAAAAAAATCAAAAGGTGATTATTAGTCCTTGAACCAATAAGAAACCAGATGGATAACCTAAGAACTTCTTTAAAAAAAAAAAACAACATTGCACCTGTGGCAACATCTTCAGTCAGTAGTGTAGTGCTAAAATAAGTTAGGGTTACTGTGACTCTCCCAAGGGACCTCCTCCTGTTGACGGCGTGGCTAGCTGCTCATCAGTCTGATTATTTGAAATGGCTACTTTGTTTATTAATAGATTAGAAATTCAGATGGTCATTGGAACTTTCAGCTAATGATAAATACTTCAGGTCATGTATAAGACGGCAAGGCAGAAAGTGTAATGTACTTACCTAAAGTATTCAGTCGCCACGAGTTTCCACAGCAGTGTCTCATGATTGAGCCAGCCTCTGCCACTCATTTGCCTGTCATCAGATGAATAGTACTTGTGCAGCCAAGTAGTGATGTATAGTTTGGGACTCCATTCTGAGCAGCAGCAGCAGTCCTGCTCATGGAGTTCCATAAACACAAGGGCAGATACTCAATGAATAAAGTTTTGTGCAGAATGGCAAAATAACTCTGGTCTTTGCTCAGATCAGCTAAGCTGCATTGAATTAGTTTGGCCAGTTCTTTTGGAGTCATAGACTCAAGTGCATCAACATAATCTCTATTGTTTAAATCTCTTGTTTTGGGTAAAATTCTGTAGGCCAGTGATCATGCTTATCTCTTCAATTAAATACTGCTTTTTTCTTTTTTTTACCATCAGATAAAAGTTCCTAGATCAATTCATATGATGGTGATTAGTGAACTTTCAATGGGTTAAGTTGACTATGCTTGTCAGGAACTCATTATAGTTGATAGTAATAATTGTCAAACAATTGTAGTGTCTCGAGTCTGAGAAGGAAAGTTCACTTAGGATATCATCAGGATGAGATCTAGAAAAATTGCTTAGATGACAGCCTTCTGAGCATCCATAATGTGTCTTTCTGTCCACTGTTTTGTTTCAACTATTTATTACAGCTTCAAAACGATCATTAACTGTACCACATACCATAAACTGTTAGAGAGAAACTTTCAGATCATCTAGTGCTAGAAAAAAAAAAAAACAACTGATTTGTGTTTTATGCTGATCCAGTTGTGCAGCACATTGGAAAAGTTCTTGTTGATTTTATGTCACTGGGGTTGGCAGTAGTGATGCTGTAATTCAAGCTGTACTCTACCAAAATGCAATATTACCCCGTTGTACACTGACAAAATTCAGCTCAAAGGTGTCTAAAGGGATTAGTCTAGAAATGAGGTGGGTAGGTTACACATTGATGTTGAGAAGGTGCAGAAAATGCTGGTTAACCAAAGCACTGAGCATTTTGTTCATTCCTGTAGTTTTAAACTCTGTTTATGTTCATTGCATGAGGCCAAATTCTGAGCTATTGACGCTACTGAAGCCAAACTTGCTTACACGCTTTGGTCGGCGTAAGTAGTCTTTGAGACCTGATTGAATATCTGCCAACACACAGACATCACAACTGATTGAACCGACTCTTGGTCTGCCCCTGGCATTCCCTCTTTGTTAAAATGGGTCCCACGGGTTGATGTCAACACAGCTATCTCCCAGTGTGCAGCTTCCCAATTACATTGTTCTTGTCAGCAATAGAATAAATCACAGAAAACATGACTACACAACCACATAACCAAACTTTTTTATATACAGAACACACCAGGGTTGTGCTCTGCATATTAAAAGGTGCATGTGCATCTGAAAAACTATGATAATTGCATGCATGGCTAGTTATATTATTCAAGTATGAGAAACCTCTTTCTTTTTTAATTCTGAAGGGTCTAGAAGAAACAAAGGTGGTTCATAAAAAGGTCTTTCATTTGCATCACATTGTCTTGTGGTATTGCTTAGTCGAACCATTTGAGCTGTTAAGGGATGTTTGCCTATTTCTAAATGTCAGCGTTAATCAGCAGCAACATTCCCCTCTATGATAGTTTGATCTTTTGAGATGCGGGCTTGAAGAATAAGGCCTAGAAGTGAAACTGGGTGGGGGGGGGAGAGACAAACAGCAGAATTGATGTGCAAGTGAGAAAGGACCACATGGCTGCTGCTCACAGTTCTAAATACCAGCCACAAAAATAGATCTTTCCATTCTCCTCCTCTTCAACAAAATATTGATTAGATGATGCAGTTATTGGAAGCTGTGACTTTTCACATGCAGTAGATAATCCAATCACCTTACAATGTTCTTTAGATAAGGCATTTAGATAAAATTCCTAAAGTTTGCTTTTAGCTTGTTCTGCAAATAACAAGATCACTTTTCTGATTTCAATAACATCTAGATCGTAGGATTTGTCCATTAAAAGTCATGTAGTTACTGCCCAGTTTAAGGAATCCATGCAGGGTCAGTAGCTCCATAGCCCACCTACTGCGCAGAAAAAACTTTCTTTGATTTCATCTAACCACACAAAAACAAATTAAACAGTAATTTTAATTAAAAAAAAAAAATTCTGTATTATCTTAAGTATTTACTTAATGTATGCATATTAGTTTCAGAAAAATTCTACTTATTCATAATTTTAAGTCATTGGAAATTGTATAGCTAGCTTAAATTATTTTTTAAAACTGTGTTAAGTAGACCCCAGTTTCTATTGATTTCTGTATAATTTAAATACTGTAGATCCAGCTTTATTCAAGAAAAACAAAACCCTACCTTGCCATTGTTCTTCATCGAAGATCCTTCTGGAGAATTCCTGCTTGTTTCTATTACCTAGGCAAGTGACATGCACCTGTGGTAGCAATTCTGGGTTCATCACCATTGGTAGGCAGGTCTGTGGAGAGATGAAGTTTAGGTGGTTTCCTGTTGCCTGCCTCAGTAAATGCAGACGTGACACGAAAGGCCCAACTAGAACTCTCTACAGTGGTGAGGAGCAGCAAAGAGAAACCATGACTGGGATTTGAACTTGGGGCCCTCAACCTTGACAGTTCTGGATTACATACCCACTAATGTCGATCTGTTTTAGCGTGCAGGCTTCTTGTCTGTTGGTCAGTCCAGACCAGTTCGCCAATCCTTTTGCAACCCCATTAATTAGAAAGGTCTCCCTGGTTCTTCTCTCATTTATCTATTGTCGTAAGCACAGCAAACTCAAATGAACTCCTATTAACTGCCAGGTTCTCAGTTTAAAGAAAAATATTTTATCAGATGGCATTTTGAAAAAATACAGTAGTGCTAAGCAACTAAACCTATTTCCTTTATTTCAGATTGTGCATCAGGGATAGAAAAAAACAACTCTTATGGATCATTATTAGACATTTAATGGCTGGGAGAAACTTTCTTTTTTAAATGACACTAATGAGATGGTAAATCAGCTTTTCTCCAGGAACGGGAGGGAGAAGTCTGCACTCGGGAATTAAAAGGTCAAAACCGATAATTAAAAAAAAGATACATAATAAATTCTCACAATGTAACTCTGTAGCTGCAAGAGTACTGCTCAGCTACTATAGAACTTAGCAGGTATCTGAGAAAACCTGCCATTGGCACTACAAATTCTATATTTACGAGTAAAAAAAATAAATGAGGATTGACCCATGTTCAAAGAGAGCAGGTTGTGGGAAAGTTTCCTTTGTTGGAGGAAAGGGAAAAAATGTTTTGTTTCAGATGCCCCAGAGGCAAATGTTTGTGCACTTATTCTCATCATGTAAGATCCGATATAGTTAAAGTCAGTAACCAGTTTTCTAAAAGGTTTCTTAATACGAACCAGAGAAAAAATACAGAGACCTACTCAAAACACGGTAGCTATATCACAGTTACTAATACATATACATACTTACATAATTTTCTTAATATAATTTAAAGGAATATTTTCCTGGACTTAAGCATGCGCAGTATCTCCTTTTCAAATATATACCATGTTTTGGCAGCAGTCGAAAAAATTTAATTTTTGATTATTTCTCTTCCCAAAGAATTCTTCTATAAACTCTGAGGTGAGTCATGTCTAACAATGCAAAAAAAGCCATTAGTATTCATTTGCTGGCATTAGTGGACATTATTACTAGTCAGATAAGATTCTGGCACTATTGGATATCGAAAGATATACTTTTAGTGATAGAATTGTTGATGAGTGGAGTAAGTTACTGGCAGGTGTAATTATTAGTGACAGTCTTAATTTAAGAATTGTAATGATAACCATTTCTCTTTGCTGGGAAGGGATCCTTTATATGCAGTGATGGATAGCTAGCTTCCTGCCTCCATAACTACAAAACCAAGCTAAACATTGGTAACTCACGACTGCATTCATGCCAGATACATGGCAACAGTGTCTGCGAGACATGAGCTATAAACATGCCAGCCACTTTTTAAAATCTGGATTTTCAATAAGAGACAAAAAAAATGTAAAAAATTTATTTTAGAAAAAATGCAAAAACATTCAATAAATAACAAAAGTAAAAATAAAGAAAATGTTCAAAGTAGTGGTCCAGATCCTAATAGCAAGTTGTGGTTGGTGAACTGTAGATGATGAATGGGCGTCGATTTGGTAGGGTAAGCAGTGAGCTGCTCAGGAGACGTATTGTTCTCGGGTCTGCAAAGGAAATGTCAGGTCAGTAGCACCATGAAGAAAAGCATCTGTTGGACTGAAGGTTAGTTAACCCAAGATGCCTCTATATGATCTGATCTAGAGAGTAGAAACAGTCTAACAAGAAGTTATTGGCAATGTGTCAGCAGAAAGAAGAGGCTTAATTTTGGTTCATTTCATTGTTTATGTAAAGTCAAAAAAGATCTTTCCTATCCTAGGATACAGCGAATGGCCCTTGAAAATTTCTCAAAACAAGCATACTTATTTCAAATGGCGGTCGTACTACTACTACAAGTCCCTCAGAGCAGCTTGTGTAAGGAATCTGATAGAACTTTCTTTTACTAAATATGGCCACAATTTTCCCATCTCTGTTTCTCTATTCTTTTTTTTTAAATTTGTAAATGTTACCATAGTAGTTTTGTCTAGGACTGACATCATCCAATCTCGCTGCAGCTTTACTTTGCCGAGACATTTTCCAGATTCCATACACACATTTGACTTAACCATGTCCTTTAGCTTGAGCAAGTGAGTGGTTTAGCAGGCCCAGAAGTATTTCAGGGGACTTGTATGAAGTGTTGTATAACTAACTAAACAAAAGGGGTCTCTCTGGGTGCACACATAAAGTGGCACATACAATGGAAAACTAAAGCAGCTAAATGGGCTTGATCTGAGTGATAGAAATTAAAGAATGCTATGAAAAGATTTCAAAGAAAAAATGAAGCTTAAGATGTTGAAAGAGGTGGGCCACTCATAATAGAGACTTTTGAAGGTTTAGGCTCTATTGCCAGATGTATTTCCTTATTGTTCTCAGATTTTTTCTACTTTAGAAGATATAAAAAGATCTGTATTTTTTTTTAAAAAATTAAACTATGGTATAAAGACTTTTGATTCTGGTTACATGCATATATGAACAGCAGGGGGTTATAGTCCCCCCCCCAACAGATTTTCCCTTAGTTGTCCTTAAAAAATGTACTAAATCTGCTTCTATTCAGGTGTATACAATTCTTTGTATACAGACACAAGGGACAACATTTCAAAAAAAAAAAAAAGGGAGGGGAGTTGGCTTTAC
The DNA here is from genome assembly GCA_018389105.1 of Nautilus pompilius. Classification (NCBI taxonomy): domain Eukaryota; kingdom Metazoa; phylum Mollusca; class Cephalopoda; order Nautilida; family Nautilidae; genus Nautilus; species Nautilus pompilius. Next base: position 95,025 of record JACATO010001589.1, read on the forward strand.
AATACAAGCATTTCTAAAGGGCAGAGTTAGAGAAAACATCCTAGACACACGGTCAGCAGGGACTCAAAACTGGTCTCATTTAAAAAAAAAAAAAAACAACAACCAGGAATTCCTGATATCGACAACTTCCCAACCACTACCCAAATTTTTTTATTGTGTCTTATACCAAGATATCAACCAACACTGGAAGGAATGCCTTCTTGTCAAACCCTAAGGTCTCGAGGACATTAACCTTAACGATTAAGCAGGTTAACAGTAGAATCGCCCACCTCACGTACTCAAAAAACTCCGTATTTTCAGATGGGGAAGGAAATCGTGCCAGAGAGGTTAATGCTGAACTAGGGCTTGGGACCCTCAACCACTGGCTGCGCAACATGAAGTTCACGGGTGGCACTCGGTACGGTTCAGTGTGTGCAAATTGATCAATCAAACGGCAGGTGAGTGAGGTACAATTAGGCAGGCAGAAAAAGAAAAAAATTCAGCTGCAATCAATAAAACTTGATGAACTCAAGCCGATGAATGTGCTAAATTGTATTAAAAATAGTAAAACTACATTTCCTTGTGTAAACCATTAGACAGATTCCTTTTGGAGTACGCAGTTCTAGCATGACCACGCATTATGCAGAGAATATAGGCATCTCAGAAAACATCCATTGGTAAAATCAGAGAAGCCAGGTAAGAAGAAAGAGTAGAGAGACTTCATACAGGTGTCTTCATGGTGATACGTTTAGAGTTGTTGAAATTCTGTGTGCAAAGAAATGCGCAGAGATTGATCTGTAATACTCTTGGCATGTCATATGCACTACTGCAGGTCACAAACGTAAGTTAACAAGAGAAATTGTCGATTATGTGTTAGAAATTTGTTTTTCTATTTTTCTTAGTGATCTACACAGTTGCAAGATGGGTAGTAGAAGTGAGAAACATGCACATTAAAAAGCAGATGCACACATTTTGGCAAAAGGGGTTTCATGTATGCTTCCAAAAACTTCTGACTCCTTCGACTCGCTACCTGTGTCCTGCCACCAGAACAATTTCCTAAAGCTGCATTCTGATGAATGGTTTTTCAACAGACCAACAGTAATGACAGAAACCAGGGGGGGGGACCTTTTTAAATGGAGATTGGAAGGAAAGATGGGCAGATGACAAAAATCAGGAGCCATGAGGAAAAGGAAGTTGGAAGATCTGGTATCTTTTACAATCCTAAATAAAGACAAGAGTTTCTATTAGTTGGGTTGGAGGGGGAAGGCTTTACAGGTTAAAGGTTGAAAGAAGTGGTGGCTTTCCAGTTTTAACAGCCAATACTTACTGCGCTGAGCTGAAATCTGCTTCCTTCCTCACGTCCCATATTCGGATACAAGCATCTAAACCACCTACAGGAAGACAAAGAAAAACATCATGTTATGATGCTTGTTGTTTCCCCATCTCTCCATCCATCCATCAGAAGAAATTAACTCAGCCCTGCCAGACTCATGTGGTAGGCAGGTAGAGGGGATCATTAATTAAATTACAGGTGTTGTATGTTTTTGCACCTAATTCAATTAAGTCAAGGTAGCAGTATTCTTGTTGATGACTTGTCACAAACTTCTAAAGTTTCAAAAGCCGCTGATTATTCTGTATGTGAAAATACAAGTGTAATCTGAATTGTGCAGTTTTGTTTAAGAGTTCAAGAATTTCAGGTAATTACTAGTTTTGTGTTCTTAACTAAAAAAATTAGAGCTTTGGGTCCTGGTTCTGTTCCTCTTTTGATGCGACGGGATGCAATGTGAGTGTGTGTTGGTTCAAACTGACTGTTTTTCTTTTCCCAATGTTAAGTCTTGCTTAAAACCCCAAAGTGATGGCTTTCTGCTAATCTTTTCTCCTCAGGTATCCCACCCCCCATATTTTCACACTATCCACTGTGTGCGGATGATATAGTATTTTCCTTTATTTGCAGGAACCTCTCATGCTTTTAACTGAGTTTAGCATCTCTGCAGTCTGAAATGAATCTTTTCCATCTTTTGCCCAACAACCCCCCCCCCCACATCTATAGGACCAATCTCTGCGATGATGGAAATAGGTCTGTTTTCCCTTACATTTCCAAGAGAGAGAGAGAGCACCTATGCTTGAACTATTAATTTTGATATTCACCTCACATCGCCCACAAAATGTACTGGAAATTATCTCAGGCCCTTTGATTGACCACAAAACGAGAGAAACCAATTGGTTCACCAGGTCATGCAATCATTAAAAACAAGAACTAGCACTAATTTGATTTCCGGTACCAGAGTTCACTGATACTGTACCCGAGTTCACTGATACTACATAAGACACTCACCAACCAAACAACCTACCCACAAACAAAGTTAAATTGAACACATTTTCCTGTTGACATTTACACACGTAAATTACACCAGCACCTGTCTCATGCCTGTAAAATAATTTTCAATACTTATGTTTTCTTCTTCTTCGTGCTACAAATAAACAAAACCCAGTTGATGTGATGTGGAGGAAATAACTGAGAGACAAGACAAGATGAAATCTGCAACTGTCTGCATGGTTTCCTGTTGTCTTTCCACTACTGTGCTGAGCTGATGAATTTTATTGATTTAATAGCTCTGGAGAAAGGGGAAAGCTTGTTTTTGATTGCTCTTAAAGGGAAGCCGTGGTATAAATACATCATCACTTATGTGTTGCAGACAACAACCAATGTGGGGAAAACAAGAAAACTGGAACTAATGCTGTAGTGGGTCTAGAACAGGAGTGCACAACATACGGACCGCGGGTCAGATCTGGCTTGCCAATGAATGTGCCAAAATGAAAACATTTTAAAATAAATATAGCACCCTCGTCTAATTAAATTAGATAAATCAGTTAAATGTGATACGTTGCCACCTAGTGGTTGTTTTCCAATGTTTTAATCACATTACATTTTCTGCAGCTCATATTTTTGTCATCTTAAATGGTTGTGTAACCTGCAGACCTTGACGCAGGTAGCTGCCTACTGGGTCCTATGCCTGGCAGCGCTGAGTGCTGGACCCTGTACCGTCGACATCGCTGATGCCTCAAGGAGTTTTGCATTTGTTGCTGGCATCACCTGGGGGGAATCACATGCCCCATGAGGAAATCCTCCGGTGGGCCAACACCCAGTGTGGAGACCATAATCACCAGGAAGAGACCTCACTGTTATGAACCTAACCTCAGTTGAATACTGTATGGAACTGTACTTCCCAACCCCAAGCGTCATTGACCACTGCTTACTGCCATTTACTCGCTATCTGTCATGTACTATTGTCACAGCGATGACTCATTCTTGCATCACAGGCCACTGACTGCTGCCACAGATAGGGGCTGGCAGTTGAACTGTGACCACCAGTGCAGATGATGCAATCAAGGTTGTGTTGTCATTGGTTAACACCGCTGGGACATTCCGCCTGGGAAAACACAGAACTGCCACACACCGTACATCGTGGGCAGGTGGTCAGCAAAAGGTACTTGCAGAGACAGCGACCCAAGCACCAACACCCATCAGTTCGGCTCCACTCCTTAGATAAGCTAGGTGCCAACAACCCGAATAGGCAAACGTTATTTCTCCATGTGCTAAAACGTCTTTGTCAAAACCAAGTGCAAGTAAAACAAGAAAGGTTGATCATGAGCACAGGAAATTTAATCCAGAATGGACACCCAAGTGCCTTTTTTTTTTCAAATCAAGCCTAATGTGTTTGGAATGTGTAGTAGTGGCAAAAGAATATAATTTATGAAGACATTACAAAATAAAACACCCAAAACTTAGCGATCTACAAGGTGAGAACAGAATGCAAAAGATAGAAGTCTTGAAAAACAACTGGTGTGTCAACAAAGTGTGTTTGAAAAGAGAAGAACTGGGTCCGAAATTTTCAATGCCTTCAAAAAAAAACAGTTGAGGACCTAAATTTACCATGGAATAAGTTAGTAGCCGTGACAACTGATGGTGCTCCCGCCATCATCGATGAGATGAATGGCTTCATTGGATGTCTGAAGAGGCATCTAGGACCAGATCTTGCAGCACAACTAAAAGATTACCGCTGCATAATTCACCAGGAGGCATTGTGTGGAAAACATTTAAAATTCAAAGATATAATGGACTTTGTTATATCTACTGTTAATTTTATCTGAGCAAGATCACTAAATCACAGAGAATTCCAGTCTTTTCTGAAGGATGTCAGTGTGGCTTATGGGATGTTCTCTATCACACACAAGTGAGGTGGCTGAGCCGTGGTAATGTTTTGAAATGATATTTTGCTCTGCCGAATGAAATCAAGCTGTTTTTACAGCAGAGAGGAAAGGACGCTGACTGGATTGCTGATTTTTCCTTTTTGACAGACCTCACTGGACATTTGAATAATCTCAACCTGAAACCGCAGGGGAGAGAGAAATCGATTTGCGACTTGTTTGAGGCAGTCTGTGCATTTGAAATGAAACTGAAACTTTTTGCAACCCAGTTAAAGAAAAGGAATCCAACACACTTTCCAGCATGCCAAGACACCTTTTCACACATGCATTACAACTGGGGCCATTACAGTTGTGTGTTTTAAGACCTGCAACAGGTGTTCATCATCAGATTTTGGCAGTTCAGGAACAAACAAGCTGCATTCAGACTACTTGCAGATCCATTCTCTGCGGATGCTGAAGCTGTATCTGGTGACATACAGCTAGAAGTAATTGAACTCCAGTGCTCCGCAGTGATGAGTAAGCACAGGGAGATAGATGCCACTCCTACAATTCTATCAGGGCCTGGATCGGCATCTGTTTCCCAATATCACTGCGAATGCACAGAAATGGATCTCAATGTTTGGAAGCACTTACATATGTGGACAAGTGTTTTCCTTAATGAAGATGACCAAGTCTCCCCTGTGAACAAGACTAACAGATGATAACCTGCAGGCAGTGCTCAGAGTTGCAACCACCACATTGGAGCCCAACATTAACCAGTTGGTGTCAGAGAAGTGCTGCAATGTCTCCCACTGACCATGACCTTTTTTTCTTTTGTAACTGACATCCATGTAAGTAGAATAATTTTATATAACAAATTTCATGTTATAAGGTATAGAAATGGATGCTGAACTTTTGTGGCCTGCTGATGGAGGTGTCACGTGAAAGTGGCCCGTGTTGAAAAGCTGCTTGCACACCCCTGGTCTAGAAGATGAATATGTGGGTTAGTTATTTAATTGTGATGCAGCTAACCACAGAATGTCACAAAACTCATGTTACACAAATGGAGAAAAAACAAAACAAAATTAGGATACAGTCTATCTACATTATTAAATTAAAATAAACAAGTATTTCAAATTTTCTTTTAAAAAAATAGAAATGTTTGATTCTCAAAAATCTACGAATTCATTTTCACATTGTTGCCACATTGAAGAAAGGGTTTAGATATCACCTTAAAAAAATATCCACCACAAGCAACATTTTACCTGAGGCAAGCATTGATCCATCACGGCTAAAAGTCAGGGCATACACTGTGTCCATGTGACCCCGGAGCTCCTTAAACAGCATGCCAGAGCTCAAGTCCCAGATACGGATTCTCCGGTCCTCACCTTGAAAACAAAGACAAAAAACAAGAAGCATGGGCAAACATGTGCTTGCTCAAGTGTTTTTTTTATTATAAGTGCCAAGAGGAGATAGGACAACATAAAGTAAGACGTGACTGTAGTTTGACTCTGATACACACATCAGAATATACTGGACCCGGTGTTGTTGTACAAGGGGCAATAACATCATTAAATCGTATGTTTGCAGACTGAGAGATTAACAGAAGTCCTACACATGGTGAGCACTTCCTACCTTCATCAACTTACAGAAAGCCTCCCCTCCCTGAGGAACCTCATCAATGGCCTAGGGGACTCAAAGTAACCAGATTTAGCCCAGCAGAGTGGAGGTTGCAGGCCTTTCCCATCACCTCATTAGTGTTAACGGACCCAGCTAATGAGGAGCGTACTAACCGTACGAGTTCCCCAGACTCTTTTGGAGGGGAATGATGTTAACTTTTAGCAGCCATTTCTATTTTTGAATTTTGCATGTGGCCCTCGAACCTGTTGGTGGCTTAGGTTTTGATGTACACTTTAGCCAACTCGGCACATTATGGGTTTGAGGCTTTCTTAATCCATTTAAACATAAAAACTCTCCTCAGGTCTAAATTCAGATGGCACCAACAGAGAAAGGTCACAGAAATGTAGTTAGCTCTACTACTAAAGTAAAGAGAAAAATGCCCAAACCAATCATCTACTTTCTGCTGTAACAACAACAAAAAAACACACACTGCGGATAACTTTCCATCCAAATCCATCTTAAGCTGATTTATTAAACAGTATTTTTTCTTTTGTTTACCAGGTGTTTGGAAATCTGCATAGGCAATCAAGGGAAAAATAAATTGATAGCATTGTTATGTAGAATTGGGTTAATTTAACCATTTGCTATTATTGGGAATGTCATCTATCTTACTTAGCCTGTCTCTCTCTGCAGGGAATATCACTGATTTCAGCAGGTAGGAGGGGAGGTAAACCTAGGAGAGCTTTCCTGATTGATAGGGTGGCAGAACCCACACTGAACTGCCACATGAAGGTTGACATCAAACAGAACCCTGACCAATCACAGACTTAACTGTGACGTCCATCATGGAGGACAGCCAAGCTTTGTTAACTAGCCTGCATCCTTCCTGACTGGAAATGTGCTGATAACTGAGCAGCTCTATTATTAAGCTTAACAACTGGAATATTGCTCCCCTCTCCGTTTTCCTTACACCAAGTTTTATTCAGACTAACACATAACCAGGGGCATCAATCTGGCTTGAAATTGGAGGGGGGGGGGAAGATGATGGTAAATTCCATACGTATCATTGAATTTTTTCCCTCTGCTCCAAAGCAGGGCTGACAACACCCTGCACATACATAGATGAGTGCCAAAACAAAAAGTAATAAATTTAAAACTAAAAATTCAACACATTTATCAAATTTCTAAAAGTTGTCAAAAATAGAACGAAAATTTCCTACTTTAAATCAGAAAGATTTCTGTTAAACTAATCGATACGGCCATTTCCTAATTCAGATCAATACATAACTATGTCAAAATATTGAAAGTAATGCTGGTTTACAGACAAATCTGAAATTGAGAATGATTACGAAAGTCCGTCAAAAGAAGTACTTAAAGTCAAAAGATCTTAAATTATGACACAGAAACATCAAATTCCACAATTTCTCGTCGACTCATATATATGTCCACCAGCACTAGAAAAGCCATGTTGGTTGATGTGTTTGTTAATCAAAAGAACAAGAAATTGCTTTTCTACCACTGAAGCACTGATGCTGGAATGTTTATTTTTACATATTTTACGTCAGTCTGTTTGTTCTGCCATCGTCCTTAAATCTTTGTCTGCCACTGTACGTAACTTCAGATACTGTAAGTGTTCTAATAATAATGCAGTGCAACAGAGAAACTCCACACAATGATCATCGCTGGCTCCAACCATCTTTAAAATATTTTTTCCAAAGTTATATGTACAGGTGCATCTCAAAAAATTAGAATATCGTGGAAGAGTTCAATATTTTTTGTCATTTTTTTCAGAAAGTGAAAAAAATTGTATATATTCTAGACTCATTACTTGTAAATTAAAATGTTTGAAGCATTTTTTAAATTTTAATTTTGATAATTACGGCCTACAGCTAAAAAAATTAGAAAAAACATCTCAAAATATTAGAATATTCCATTTTGAGTTTGAGTAAATCACTATTTATGCAGTATAAATACCATGAATCTCTCAGTCTGGCACACAACCACAATCATGGGGAAGACTGCTGACTAGACAGTTGTCCAGAAGACACTCATTGACACCCTCCACAAGGAGGGTAAGCCACAGAAGGTCATTGCTGAAAGGGCTGGCTGTTCGCAAAGTGCTTATCAAACCATATTCATGGAAAGTTGACTCGAAGGGAAAAGTGTGGTAGAAAAAGGTGCACAAGCAAGAGGGATGACCAGAGGGTTGTCAAGCAAAGCCAATTCAAGAACTTGGGGGAGCTTCACAAGAAGTGGACTGAGGCTGGAGTCAGTGCATCAAGAGCCACCACGCACAGACGTGTCCAGGAAATGGGCTACAAGTGTCGCATTCCTAGTGTCAAGCCACTCCTGAACCAGGGACAACATCAGAAGCGTCTTACCTGGGCTAAGGAGAAAAAGAACTGGACCGTTGCTCAGTGGTCCGAAGTCCTCTTTTCAGATGAAAGTAAATTTTACATTTCATTTGGAAATCAAGGTCCCACAGTCTGGAGGAAGAGTGGGGAGAGACAGAATCCAAGTTGCTTGAAGTCCAGTGTGAAGTTTCCAGTCAGCGATGATTCGGGGATGCCATGTCATCTGCTGGTGTTGGCCCACTGTTTTATTAAGTCCAAAGTCAACGCAGCCATCTCCCAGGAGATTTTAGAGCACTTCATGCTTCTGTCTGCTGACAAGCTTTATGGAGATGCTGATTTCCTTTTCCAGCAGGACTTGGCACCTGCCCACAGTGCCAAAACTACTAGTAACTGGTTTGCTGATCATGGTATTACTGTGCTTGAATGGCCAGCCAACTCACTTGGTCTGAACCCCATAGAGAATCTATTGGGTATTGTCAAGAGGAAGATGAGACACACCAGACCCAACAATACAGACGAGCTGAAGCCACTATCAAAGCAACCTGGGCTTCCATAACACCTCAGCAGTGCCACAGGCTGATCACCTCCATGCCACGCCGCATTGATGCAGTGATTCGTGCAAAAGGAGCCCTGACCAAGTATTGAGTGCATAAATGAACATACTTTTCAGAAGTTCAACATTTCTAAATTATAAATCCTTTTTTTTTTTTTTATTAATCTTATGAAATATTCTAATATTTTGAGATAGTGGATTTTTGTTTTCATGAGCTGTAAGCCGTAATCATAAAAATTAAAACAAAAGGCGGCTTGAAATATTTCACTTTGTGTGTAATGAATCTAGAATATATGAAAGTTTAACTGTTTGAATTAAATTACGGAAAAAATGAACTCTTCCATGATGTTCTAATTTTTTGAGATGCACTTGTATTTTTGTTTGTTTTTTATTACATCAAAATAACATATTGGCAGAATGTTGCAATGTATCACAAGTTCTCAAAGGTTATATGAACTAAGCAATTGTTCAGGGGTGTTTTTACTGTTCTTAATATTTCATTAGCAAATACATTTTTATTGTTAAGATTTTGGTCAAATGAATAAAGGTTGGACACAAAGTTTCATGTACACTTTTGTCCTATTTGGAGCGGGTGCAAGCCTTTCAGACCTATTCATTTTCTTGTCTGTGATGATCCGCAGAGTACAGAATTAAATTTCTGGCTTCCTGATAGAGTGGCAGGACAAAAATTCTGTTATGTATATTACTAATTGGCACATCTCTAACCCTGACACCATGGTAAAAGGCATGCGAGTACTGAGAGATGATCTTACCTGAGGATGCTAAGAAATGGCCATTTGGAGAGAAGGCAAGCGACAAAATGGTTCCTCGGTGGCCCTGCATAAGCCGCATGCACTTTCCATCTTTAATACTCCACAGCCGAACACTCCTGTCGCCGGAGCCTGTGGCGATGTAAGTTCCATTTGGATGGAACATGACCCTCTGAAAAACGAGTTCTGGCTCTTTAACAAAGCTGGATGCTCACAGACAGAATAATTTTAATTTCTAGACATTCAGGTTTTAAAAAAAGTAAAATTAAACAAGCCAAAGAAATTCCATTTAAAAAATTTATGACAAAATGGATAAGGCGCATTCATACAAACAAACAAGGATTTTCCCCAAAACTCAACGTGTTAGCAGTTTCCCTCAAACTCAGAGCATGGCCTGTGCAGGCAGCACATGGCACTGTCAACAAGGCCACGAGAAACTATTGTCTTTGCATCTGTATAAAGGTGAAGTAGATACTATCCTCTTTAGTGAGGCAAGCCCCCCCCCCACCCAGGGTGAACACATGCCACAGGCTTGACACTAAACAGGTTTTCATTTGTAGTTTTTAGTTATCCGAGAATTATCCCATTGTTTGTTCTCCACCAGCCATCCAACACATGCCACTACCATTATTCAGCAGGGCCACGCCTCCAGTGCATCACGCTAAAACAAAGGCGGTGTTTAAAATATATGATAACTTTTGACCCATATGTAAGCGAGTACTGAACTTCTTATTTTTTGGGGTGGGTTGGGCTGAGGTAGAACTTGAAAAAAAAGGGGGGGTTGGGAATCTACAGCTGATAACTACATACGTACACTGACATCAAGAGTGTGACCAACAAATGATCGCAGTGGATAGATTCGGTCTGTGCACCATAACTTGGCTGTCCTGTCTGCAGAGCCACTGACAAAGAAACTGTTCTGAGAGCTGGAGGGAAAGAGAAAAAAAATAATAAAACGTAGGAAAGTAGTCAATTTGAAAAGTAAACTGAAAGAAATGATTAAATTCCAAAGATTATTTTGCTGAAGAATACCTTGTGGCTACCCTTGCAATATGGAGATGAATGTTATCTAACTGTGGGATAACTCCAGGACCTGAGAAATGTCTGAAGAACTCTGTATCAACTGGGTTCTTTGAGATGATATGATGCCTCCCCACACCATAACCCTAAACAGACATCATCATGGTGTGCTGTTGTAGACTTACTTTCTTTGCTGTCCTAATTCCAAAGTTTGAGGACATCTCATAGGAGTGAAATAGAAGGGGCAGTTGTGGGGCATCAGCCTAGGTATCCTTTTGTGTTCTTTTAAAAAGGAAAAGCTAGAGAGCATTAACTCGGTTTTTTTTCCCCTTAAATCTTACAACATTGAGAAGATTGTGATGCTGTTGTCATAAGTATGTGGGGAAATCCAGATGGAAAAAAAAAGGGGGTTGTAAGGAATGAGCTTATGAAAGAACAGTGATGAATTATTTAACTTTTTTGTTCAATCTCCTTCCACAGCAGCAAGCTGGGTGTGTAGCTCAGCATCTTACTTAGGCTACTGTTTGAGAGAAAGACAATATTCTGGTAGCAAGAACTTGGAAAGCGCTTACCCAACATCAATGTCCCAAACAGGATAGTTGTGGCCCCTGTAACTCACAACATTGGTGTATGTCTCCAGACTCCATAAACGAACTGGGAAAAGAGAAAGACAGTGGTGTTGTAAACATAACAGAGAAGAAAATGCCAAGTTGTAGCATAAATCACCTCAGTTTTGTTTATTCATTGAAAGAACCAAAGATTTTTGCTTATGTGGGATCTGGCCAGATACCCTCATGACACATTTAAGACAGGACAAGATAGGGTCCTTTTTTAAAAAAAATAATTTTGTTCTGAAACATTGGCTGGCACCCTAGACCAGTGCCCCTTCAGCGACATAGTCACGAGCCACACTTGACCAGAACAGTTTCCCAAAAAAATTCCAGACACAAGAACTTAAGTTGCTGTGTCAGCTCCCAAATGATCCCTTACTTACTATGTCACAGTGTTGTCTTTTTTAACTTTCAATTTCAAATTTGTAGGAGTGAGAAAATCAGCCAAGCATGCAATCTATGCACCTTCCAAAAAGAGAGACCGAAAGAACAACGCATAGCGGGGACCATTTTCCTTCCTTTCAATGTTATTGAGAAGGGACCGATCTTTTCGACAAAAGCGCCAACGGCAGCAGCCTGTTTCCCTTGGAAGGGGGGGTCTTCCAAAACTCTTCTGGAAAGAGGCAGCAGCTGGCAATAACTAAGCTATTAAATGAAAAAGGAAATTAGTGACTGCTGCTATTGCTGCTTTTGGTTGCTGGCACTTCCTCTCACCTGTGGTGTCCTTGGAGCAGGACAGCAGGTAGCTGGGATTGACGCTGGGCAGGAAATGAGCATTGTTGACTGTACCTGAGTGCCCACGCATCACTACCGATTGGTCATCACGCAGTGACCTGAAACACAGAGGGGGTTATATTAGGAATTGTTACTGTCCCGCAGAACTGCAGGCTGAAGGTTAAAAAGACAAGATAGTAAATTTCTTATTGCGAAGTTTGAATTTAACTTTTGAACTTGTTCTAGGAACATACACATCTACATATGTAGGTGTCTATATATCTTTCTTTTCTTCTCCTGTAAATTTTAGGAATCATAATCACTATGGTATCTACCAATTCCAAAGAGCCTTTGTTTGATAAATATTTAACGTTATTTTTCTACTAGCAAACAAAAAAATCAATTTAAAAAAAAAAAAAAAAATGAAACATATATATCAAAATAAATGTTTCCCTTAATAAAAATCTCGAGTTGTCTCCCTTGTCAAAAAATTATAATAACTGCTACAGGGATGATGAGTTAGATCTCCAATATTAGTGTATGGATGACTGAGAAATATGAAAAAATAAGGGGGGGGATTATCAGTTTGGACCCAGCTTCCCACTTTTTAAAATTACCCTTTAAAAAAGATTTTTTTTTTCCAAAAAAAAATGTTTAGGTGTGAAATTATGCTGTGCTCTATTTCAGATGCCACTCAGAGTAATGAAATAGGTTTAAGGAAAAATAAAACAAGTAAAATAAAAAAAATGGCAGAAAAGAGTTAAAGAAACAAACCGTAAGATTTCAAACAATTACCAACACACAAAAGTGACATTAGAGTTAAACAAGGTGAACATGTGAATTCAAACAAAGAAAATTCTAAAAAATAATAGTGACAAATTTTGCTCACAGAGACACAACCAGAGATTCATTTTTTTAAAAAAAAAACAAAATCAATTTTGATAATTTGAAGCTAAAAAAAAATTAATAAATAAAAGTCAGTTGAAGATCTGGCTGAGATCCTAATGGACATCCAGAGGGAAATCACGCAAGAAGTTAGCAACTTTGCAATCATTAAAAGTTAGGTAAGGGTGCATGTACTGTTCTCGCAGACAATGGCTGGCTCTTCTGAGCGAAAACAGCAAGCGACATGGCAGGGCTAAAAATTCGTTACTCAAAAAGAAAGCTATGCCCTGCGCTAAATATGCCAATTGCATGGAAAGAGCCTACACCCCAGATTTTCAAGAACTTGCTGAATGGATTGAAACTCAAAGAAACAGGAGAGAGACTTATTGAGACATGGAATTTGAATAAATGCTAAGGAACTAGCTGTAAAAAAAAACTAAATATTGGTGACAATTTTAAGGCTTCTACCGGTTGGTGGGAACGATTTATGAAAAAGATAAGATTTAGTTTAATGCCAGAAAACAAAAAAGTTCTCAGAAATTGGCAGGAGGCTATGAAGACAAAATTGTAAAGTGACGAGGAGGAATTAAGGGATGAAGATAATGGAAGAATTCTCTGCTGATGATAGTGAAGAAATTTCTGTGGCTTTGAATAATAAAATAGCTCTTGTAATTTTTAAATGCGAAACACAGTAAGTACATTCTGTAGCCTTAGTAAACTACACTTATCTTTCTTATTTATAATACCTTCAATTACACTTCCAATTGATCAACAGACTTAGCTCTCAGATTATGAAGATTTCTTCATGGTATCTGTGGTAATGTGTCATTTTTAAACTTGACTGTAAAGAAAATCCACAGTACATCCAACAGGGATTGACAAAGGAGTACATTTACATATGATAATGGAATTTTTACAATTAAGCGTTCTACTACAACACTTGCTGATAGGTTAAAATATGCACTTGGACACACACATATATATATATATATATATATATATAAACTATTTGTCTCTTCAAATTAGGGGATCAACATACATGGGTATATACCACAATAGGTTTCTTAGAAAATAATGTAAGAAAAACTATAAGGAGAGAAATGGGAAAATCTATCTGAATTTGCATTTAAGTTATAAATTGAACTTCAATGTGAATGTTTGAATGAGAGGAACTGATGTTAGAGGCTCTGAAAATAAAATAAAAAATATTAGGTTAATTTTAGAGAGCTTACAAATAGAACCATCCAACTCCATGGGTAACAGAATAGAATAAATGGCTGAGTAGAGGGGGTGTTTCTCAATACTAAGACTGACCTGCCAGCTTTGGCAATCCCTGTTCCAACTTTGAGGTTGAGGACATCTAACAGAAGTGAAGTAGAAGGGGTGAGGTGTGGTGGCATCTGCCTTGGTGATCAAGCCAGTTACCAGGGCATCAGGAGGGCTTGACACTTTCCTGCAAAACCCTTGCCACAAGTACCTGGAAAATCCTCATGATAACCCTTCATTTCTCAGATGCAGGAGGAGATTGGATGATGACCCAGAGGCGACCCACATGGCTGGCTGGTGAAAAGCAAGGAGGAGCCATGCCAAAGGAAAGGGGACTGTGTGTCTCACAGAGCCAGGCCCTGACTGGGATTTGAACTTGAGCCCCCCCAACCTAGTAGTCTGCCAGTGGACCACTACGGCCGTCAATACAGACATCAGCAGCATCAAAGCTGCTAAAGATTCCACCACCAAAATTATTTAAGTGTACAGTGTTTATTGGACGACAGCAATAAGGTGTAAAATGTCAACCTGAAATGCAGCAGTTAATTTGATTTGAGTAAAAGTCTCCCAGACTTCAGGTTTAATGTCTTTGGGATTAGTACGGAATACCAGGTTAAGATGTAACTGGCCAGTCAGTCTTAAGGGTTGTTCAGATCATCCCTCAAGGTTCAATTTATTGGGTACCAGAATGGGGGAGCCAACCAGTCAATGTCAACTAAAATATAGACTGATATAAAAATAAAATTCCACTTGGCAAGAACCCGTTCTGATTATAATATTTCCAAAGCTTAACGAATGAGAAACCAAGATTTAATTATGGCAAACACAAAGAAGAAATCTCTGAACTCGTCCATACAGCTTTACTATGGCTGACTAAATCTTTGTTGGGTGGGGGGACAATTCGTTCTAGAACTGTTTCTTCTCGTGATGCAAATAAATTCACTCTGTATACTCTGGCACCTGAAACACTATCAATATTCCCTGAATTAATTAATTAATGGGATACAAATAGTAGAAAATTATAAACATTAAAAAAAAACAAAAACAAGCAGAAAGATGGAGAGTTTGAGAAGCAAAACATTGAGACCTTATAAGAAAAAAAACAAACTTATTTTCATTTAGACTATAATGATGGAATTGGAATCACTCAAAGTGCACAAAAATCTCTGTCACATTTTTTTTTTAAAATGCTGAATCACTTTATTTGTTGTTTGATTACAAAAATGCTAAATGTACCAATTTGTTAGTAGCATCATTCCCTTGCTAGCTGGTGCTTGAGCCAGATGCTTGGGCATCTGCATGATTTTTTCCAGAATGGGAAGGGAGCAAAATGACAAAAAATTTGCACAGGATAAATTACAGGGAAGAGGAGAGGGGAATATGCAGGCTCTGCCAGTTCTCTATATTGTATTTTCCTATAATGGTTACTCTCTTCCCAGCCTTTGATCTTTGGCAGTCAGACTCATTATTTCTTGCCTAATTCACCAGTGAGCATGGTGAATCCTACTAAAAGGTAATGCCATCATTAACTTTCTGGTGGCAGGGGGGGGGGGAGAGGAGACAGCCATTCCTTGTCAATGCCTAAGGCCAGATGTCTTTCCAATCTATCCAGATCATGTTCCAGCTTTGTAAAGGAGCTAAACTGCCAGGAAGGAATGGGAGACCTATTACTGATAAGGCAGTTCTCAAAAAGAGAGACAGAAACACTTAGAAAGTCAGAATATTTCTGACAGCTCTTAAAACTAAGACTTCAATGCTCCAGACCTTTACATAACCCTAGAAGTGTCACCATGCGCATGTCAATTCATTGTTATGGCACCAGGAGTGGCTTCATCTTCAGCAGATCCAGGTCAGAATTCAACGGGTGTCCAGCTAAAGGCAGGATTTCTCTCATTCTCTGCACTTGCCCCATTCTGCAAAGGCCTTTCTTAGACAAAGAACTTCTAACGTTTCAGATGCACCGTGTGATCAGCGCGGCCCATGATAGCCATGGCCAGCAGGTAAAGGAAAACCCACAACAAACAAGTTTGCAGATATTGACTGGAAAATTTGCTCTTGGTCCTGACGGATGAGAACAAAAGCCGTGTACTTAGCTCACAATAGTACTTAGCTCACAATACCAGGTAAAGAAAATAGGGAAACCCACACACCACTGACAGGATTAAGAATTTTAAAAGAGCATCATAGTTATACTTGGCCAAAAAAACCCAAAAAAAACAAAAAAACGCCTTAATAATGAACAGGGGAAATTTTTGAGCCAAATGACAACTTTAACATGTTGTTGCAGGGGGGGGGGGGTTCCAGAGGACATTCCATGGTATCTGCAACCATTTTTCAATGAATACTGTGTGTAAATTATCCAGAGAAAAGTGTGGCTGTGTACGTGCTCTGAAGTGTCATTCTGAGGTAAGGCAGCCCACATCTGCTTAGTAAGAGTATTCAAATCAGACACCATGGATTGACTGCTTTGAAAGCTCTCGGCCACACCAACATCCGGCTGCTGCAAACAGGGAGAAACATGGCTGATCAGAGTGCACAACCATCTTCCCCCGACTGATTCTACAGCCAAGATGTTCCAGGCATCACTGGTGCAAGACCTTTTTTCTATGCACTGGCTGGAGGGGGGGGGTCACAAGTGTAATGTGTTTCTGCAGCAGCTGAATAGGATGGAATTTTCAAATTTTAACTTCAGCTCCCTAAAGTTTGTGCATGTGTGTGTGACATTTTAGATAAGTTTTCTCTATTCTGTCCCCCCAGTCTTAACCTGGTTTAGAAAGCAACAGAACAATATTTTTTAAAAAAATGTATCATTTTCAATATACTCTGTTAATTAAATCAGGAATAACTACACGAATTTGAAAAATTAATAATTCATTTATTAAACAACTTGTTTAAATGAAAATAATTTAATAAACTCTAAAAAAAAAAAAAAAAACTCCTAAGAAAAGCAGGCAATTTCTGTCTGTCATGAAAAATGGATCACCGGTTACTTAAAGCTGAAAAGCTTTATAAATTTTTCATTAACGTTTTGCCGGAAAGATGAGTAAACAAATGTTCGACGTAGTCTTGGTCCAAACCACATGCTAATAAAATATCTATTAAACAAACAAAGCATTTGGTCTTACCATTCACCGAACTGCTTTGCAAAATGGTCTGTGTTGAGTATAAAGTCAGCGGCGAGGGATATCTGGCTGGGAGTAGTGGCGAGGCTGGGTCCTCGCAGCAGCAGCGAGCTGCCCAAACTCCACAGGCGGAGCGATGAATCTTCGAATCCACCCACAACAAATCGCCTGTCGTAGGACACGTTCGTGCAAGACAACCTGTTACGTCATAGCAACAAAAAAAAAGAAGAAAAAGAAAATCGTTCTGAGGGATTTACTGATGGCGAAAAATTAATTCTATGCAGATAAATAACTTAGAGCTTCGATATTAATAATTTTTCCAGATGATGCGATCAGATGCACTTTCCATTCTGCTGTTTCTAACTACCACTTCAGCCAACTGGCCAGTCAGATGTTAACCTCTGGGGAAATTTTAATTTTCTATGTTAACAGGGGCATCCAGATTTTACTAACCCCAATCCTGCCTAACTTAGTGTGTCCAATTCTGTCACAGCTGTGTGGTTGCTTCTTTTACTTTTCTTCTATTGCAAGATCTCCTAATGACTTTCCCAGCAGCAGGTCAGGCCCAACTGATCTTCTGGTTTACTTGCCAAGGGGGTATTTCTTTCTATAGCCTAACAAACCGCAGGTCCAAGACCAGTGCAGACCATCTCACCTGCACAATGCAAAAATAGGAATGCTTACTGCAAAACACTTGATGCTGGCAACAGAAATAGACTGACAAAATTGTTAGTCTGTTACTGCTAAAGAAGTGACGGGAAACAGCTGAACTAATTCTCTAGTTTATGTAGTAAAGAAATCACTCCTAGCCCTTTTTTTCTTGTTTTAGAATCTTGCCAGTCCTTGAGTGGAGAAGAGATGATGTAACCGGCTTAGCTGCTAATTTTTTTATTATTTAACTTTGTTTAGAAAAATTAAGGTAGGGTCAAGATTTTGAAGATGAAGTACAACTGAAAGGAGATTATCACACAAGAAACAGCTCCTATTGTCTTTCTAATACCTTTAATAGTAATTATGGACAGCAGGTTTGTGTAGCATAAGCTCATCCACTTGTCAAAGTTGTAGTTATAATTTGGCTCCTGAATGGATCCATGGCAGCTGTTCAGCATTTAGTTAGTGATGTGGTTTCTTTGCACCCTTCTGTGCCAGCTCGTTTTGACTGGGTTTACTGTGGGTACATTGGTTTTCCTTCTAATCAGGTAAGTTTTTTTCTCTTTCTCATACATCTTTCTTTGTCCTTGGCAGGATGATGTGGTTAGCATCAGGTCCATCTGTTTCTGATATCTAAATCTTCAAGCCAGACATTAATGAACTAAGACAATCAAATCCTAGCATGACCATAGATCAAACTAGCAGATCCTCTCCTTTGTGGAACAGCAGCTCAACCACTGTGTCCTCCATCTTAATTTCATTTGTAACAGCATTTGCAAAGCTTTAATTAAAGCCAAAACACACAGAAAGCTGAGTTGAAATATCTTTTAAAGTGCTGAGAGCACAAATGAAAGCAGCAGACTGATTCTAATTTCAATGACGTGGACAGGGGGGAGGAAGGAGGATGAGACAATACCAATGCAAGGAGATAACTGCATAGTTTCCTGGGATAAGATGTGTAATCAAAATCAATATAAGTGGAATAAATTAGAGAAAATTGGTTAATTAAAAGCTTGCAACAGCAGGAATGCTGATATTTTCATACATCGCAACTGTGACTAACCGTGTAGTCACAACCCAGTTAAAAAAAAAAAAAGTTCATAATTTATATCCCACCATGTTTATCTTGGTCAGATTTTTTAGAAAATTTGTGGCAAGAAATGATCATCTACTGTAATGAAGAATTACACTGAAAGCCAACCCCAATGTTTGTGGACAGTATGGCAGAAAAGTTCTTTTTTTTAAATCAGTTAAGTATCAAGAGACACCATCCAGTCTTGGCAGAAGCAGATGAAAGTAAACTAAATGCTCCCTTTTTGCCTTAAAATGGGCATTTAGCAAAATTCTAAATGAAGCCCCACTGAAGGTGAACATAAAGGTGTCGACAGTGGTAACCACTAAAATCAGATAAGAACCCAGGTCATGTTAAACAGGGGTACATTTGTGTGAAATGATCCTTGTTTACTTACTTATTTTCAGTTCATTCTAAATGTTGCCCAGATTCTTAGTTGCTCCATGCATTATTTTTATTGCACTTACCTGCCATCATTATTTCTGACTGTATATACATACACAGTCATTTTCTGAAACTTTTGTTTTAGATATAAAAAGCAAACAAGTACACGGATCACACAGATCCTTGCCATGACAACTCAAGCACCATAAGTTCTGTATATACACATTTAATCTGTAATGTATTTACAACAGCTGTATGAAAACCAATTCTTAGTAGTTATCAGGAGCACCATCATGTAGATGACCGACTAGGTATGGAATATCTCAAATTATCAGGACTGCCCTGAGCCAGGCTGTTTTTTCCCTTAGTTACTTAAGGTAATCCTATAGGTGCTCAATGAGCTTCATATATCCATGTTCTGTACAAGAGGAAGAAGTATGTGTTGCATCTTTCAGACTGTAATGGTTCTGCAGGATATAGTGAATATCAATATCCCAGTGACTTCCATTGAGCAACCTGTCTGCCAGCTTAGTGATGCTGAGAGATTGCTGGCAGTCACTGGCCATTTGGTGGACAAAGCCAGCTGTGAAAGTAATAAAAGTGTATGCAGTAATCTTGGTTTCCTCCCCAAACAAACTGTGAAGGATCAAGCAGCAGTATGCTAGAAAAATAGATCAGACTGGCCATCTAGCTAATCCCCTCCTTGATCAGGTAAGGGAATACATCTTGGCCAGCAACGGTACAGCATAGTGACCGATCAGAGTGGCCGTGGACCTGACTTATCAGGATTTGTCAAACAGCTGTAAAATATTCTCAGCACAAAATTCATGGCTGATGTGTTGTGATGCAACTGAAGCAAAGCTGAAAGCAGACCATTCTTTGAGTTCATTTTCTGGAACCTTTTTTTTTTTTGCTTCCAGATGATTACATAATAGAGATATGAATCTCAGAATGGATTTTCCCTTGAATGGTTCAGTTCTTATGCAAGATGCAATCTGAATTTTCACTGTGCTGCTCCATAAGTCTCTCTCACCAAGATGCTGCCCTCTGCCCATGTGGACCTTGACCACTCTACAGCTTCAGTTGTCGTTGATCAGGTCTTCTGAAAGTATTTGCACAATTCTGCTAGCGCACGCACACAATGTCATTCAATGTTGCTGTGGTGATGTGGTAAGCAGGGTCTAAGACCCACTTCAGGCAAAACTTCTGTTTTTCAAGCTCAAAGTATCAAAGAGCAGCACCAGAGCACTGACGGCAAAAATGTCTTGATAGGTGCTGTGCTTCATTTAAAAGTTGAAAGAATGCAGCTCCACATTCTGCAACATTTGCAATTTCCTCAAATTCTCCCTTTTCAAACTGAAGATCTGTGGTTTTCAGTAATGCCCTTTTTTATGCTAAATAGGTTTTTTGTACTATAAAATAGTATTCGCATTGAGTACGGTCGGTATCAGGATAGGTCCTCACTTACCCGATGCTTACAGTTTTGAGGAAATGGGCCTTCAAATGTTCGAGCACCAGACGCTAAGATGACTTGGCTGGCCAGTCACTGCTAGCTTAACCCCCCTCTCTCTCTTTTTCCTTGCTTTGAGTAAATATATTTAATCCTAAACACTTTATTCATTAAATATGAAATAAAACAATGATTTGCAAGAACTGCTGGATAATCTGTTAGCCTTTGTTGTTTCAAAATTGAAAGAGACCATTGCCATTGTTGGGCAGTAGGCAGACAAAAGTGCCCTTGCTCCGTCTCTTGTCTCTTTCTCTTATTGCTGGTTGCAGTCTGAAAGCCCTGACAATTGACTCAGTTCAGGGGCTCATCGAAATAAAATCCTTTTAAAAGAGACCAGAACATGAAGTTTGAGATGCTGTGATGGGAGTGACGTCAGTAGCAGACATTGTGGTACAAATGAATGAGAGAGGAAGTGCATGGCACACAACTCCTGCAGGCAGCTCAGAGAGAACAATGTACCTGCCTTCCCCTGAGTATTTTACAACAGTAATAACGATCAGATATGTACATAATGGATGAATGCCCCCTTTTTGGAGAGAGGGGAGGTGAATGTTCACATTATTACTTCAGGGATGGATCTGTACATGATTATTTGGTTATTTTATAATCCTGCTTCAATAAATCATTTTATAGAGAAAGGACCTCAGAAGCCAGAATATGACAGATCAGCAGGTAAAATCCCGGATGAGCCTAACTTGCCCAAGGTGAAAAACCCAGTTTACTTGGGCAGATCTTTAATACCGAGATATCCATGTGATCTAGATGAATGAAGCCCCGCTTGTAGAAGTGACTTGTAAACAACAGGGATTAAAAACCTTATCTGGTCTACCCAGAAGAAAATGTCAGCCCATCAAGTCTGTGAAATGCTTCAGAAACGATTAGAAGCATGGGATAGATGTGAAAGAATTATTTATACATTGAGAAACACCAGTCATTTAAGATGCTTAGAGACAAATTCCTTTAGTGAAAGTATTGATGTTTTATTGCATACTTGGTGAGAGTTTTAGACTTCATAGAAAACATGCATGGTTAAAGCCTAGGACCATAGCAGAACAACTGGTTAGTGAATGACTATCACTGATCATTTTTCTGCAGGAATATAACCACCTACTAACAATCCAAGCTGTGGCTAGTACACCATGGATAAAAGACAGTCTTATCTAATTGATCATCTCAGGTAGTGAAATCAGACAGCCAGGTAAGTAATCAGGAAAGAGGATTAACATCACATCTGCTCGTTTCCTAGTGTTTAAAAAAAAACAAAACAAGATGACAGACAAACTTATAGTTCTCTTTCCCTCCCAGAAAGACTGACCCAGTCCTGCCTTAGGACAACAAAGAGATCCACCACATCAGCTGTGTTACCTTAACTGACCGATCCATACTCTTGTTAGAAAAATGAACTGAGCCATGCTTCAAGGTACTCTACTAGTAATCTCAGTGGTTAGATTCTGCGAGGTAGGGAAAGAGGAAATAATGCATACCTTTCTTAATCAAATTCCTTGTCAAGATGCCAACCCAGAATCCCTGCTATTATTAAATCATCATCACCGCTGTGGCTCAGAACCATACCAGAAAACTCAGTTGAAAGGTGGTTTCCCTGTTTCCTTCGGGAATGAGTGTGGATGTACTATAATGAAAGTTCCTACTAAAACTCCTCAATAAGAGGCCAGTGAAGAAAAACCAGAGGTAGTATGCCAAACCAACCCAATCCAGACCAGGATTCAAACCTGGGCCCTCAACTTAGCAATTCAGTGGTCTACCATTAGACAACCCCCTATTCAGGTTGATAAATTAGATACCAGGCTAATACTTGCATCACAGAAGCTATCTTAAGGGATTACACAGTTTTAAGAATATGATTACCAGTAGTATGTGGTGTTGGCCAAAAGGTTCCCACACTGAATTCACTGTGGCAACATCACTAGCTGAAATTTGATTTGCAATAACCAAAGCAGGATTGTAGCATCATTTCCTACTGATCACCTGTTATAGCTGCAGCAGCACAGGCATACCAGCAATGCTTGGCCTCTTTCAAATCCAACATGCACAAGCAAGCAGTGTGCGTAAGTAAGGGAAAACAGTCACAGAATCTTGGAGGCAGGGTTTGGTGATAGAGCACTGTCTCATGCTACAACATATGAATGGTTTTCTTGGTTTAGAGATGGTAAAACATCTGCTGAAGATTGTCCGCAGCCTGGATGGACAGGAGCTTCACACAGGAATGATTCAGCCAATCTTGTTCAGAGTATGATTCATGCAAGCAGGTGAATGACTATCAGAGAAGCTGCTGGAAAAGTTAACAATTCCTATGGCTTGTTTCAGTCGGTTAGTCCAGATTTAGGGATGTGCCAAGTCTCTACCACTCACTGATGAGCAGAAAGAGCACCGTGTCCTTGTGCCAGGATCTTAAAAAGCAAGGAGCAAACAATTCAGAATTTCTTCAGAACTTGGTTTTATGTTCCTGATCCAGAAAGAAAGCACCATAAGACAACATTCATCACACAGACCAGAAACACAAACAGACAGGTGAGACTGAAAGTGAAGAGGTCAGCACACGGGTCAGATAGTGAGCCAGGCATTCTACGTAACTACTGTGCAAGCAGTTTGCAGATGACAGCTAGAAAAATGGAAACTGCTGCATCATAAGGATATAGCAAGTGCGTCACTCTCCCAGGGTTTTTTTCTAAAACATTCCAGTTATTGCACACCTGCCGTATTCGCCAAACTTGGCACTGGGTGACCTTTTTTTGTGTGTGTGTGTGTGTGTGTGTGTGTCTAGATTCCAAACAAGAGGTGCTTCCAGAAATTGCAGAACTGCTAGAGTTGGTGATTACATGAAGAAGGTAAACTACTTTGAAGAAGACACCTGTGAATAGTTAGGTGGTGTCATTGTATTACCACAGTTAATTTAGTCTGGGAATTTTTTTTTTTTATCACATCTTGTATTTGTATTTAAGGTTAACAAATTAGTCTTGTTCCCTTAAAAGTGGCTCCCCTTGGTAGAGTCCATAGGTTGGGACCTAAGCTCAGGTAATACTGTTCCAGCATATCCAAGCTGCACAAACAGAGAAAATAGCCAGTATTTCAAAATAATTAGAAAATATTTTGTTAGTAAAACTACTATGCCACTTTTCTTTTTGTATTTCCTTGGGGGGGGGACCTTTAAAGATCCAGATACAAAATTGAATCTAGATGCAGAAACTGGTATAAAAGGCATAAAAATTTAAAAAAAAAAAAAAAAAAACCAAACAAAAAAACTTTCAATGTTTTGTTTCTAAGGAAAATTTTATACTACTAGAAACCCTGGAGTATTTATTAGTGTTACGCTACAATTAACAGATACTGGGAAAGGCGTTCAAATGAGACCCAGCTGAGACAGATGGACATAACGTGATCAGCCAGCTACCATATGAACACCCCCCACTACATCAATATTCTGAAAATATTAATCATTATTATTTTCTCTTCAAACAAATGCTCAGGTATAATCTTAAAAAATAAAAAAACACTCCAAAGTAAACACATAAAAGCAGTACATTATACAAATGAACTGCAGACATGGAACTCTCGATTAAATGTCCTAAAATGTTTTTCACCCTGACCAACAGATCCTTATGGCAAAAATTTCCAACCGTGAATTAACACTAAGCACTTGAACATTCTAATGTTGTCACCACTCTGGAAACTGTCATCTTTGCATTTTTAAGCTCTTCTGGCAATGTAGTGACATCAGAAACCATGGATGACACAGTACCTCACAGGGGGGGGGGTGTGGCAAGGTCCATACCGAGCGCCGAATTCCAAATGACTAGACCAGAAGTGAGCAAACTATGGCCTGCAGCAGCATTTGAAAAAGGACAAAAAATGGGATGTTTACGTCTTGCTCATTTACTTCACAAGGCATGTGTCAAATTGATGCCGTTCATTCAGAAATTTGTAGGCCTACTTTTGCAGTTTTCCAGTTTCATATAAAACAGGAAATTCTTATGAAGTTGGCCCTAATTTTAGAAATACATGAGTCAAAACAAGACTCTGGGTTTCTGCAATTTTATGAGAAATGCGGCCTCCATAGACAATGTTCTCCCACCCCTGGACCACTAAACACAGAACATGCAATTCATTTCAGACAAAATCCAGCATCTGCAATATCGAGTCTTCACAAGAATATTAAACTAACAATAGCATATTTATTTTGTAATAAAATCCATAATATATTTTTATTTCAAGGAAATGTAGTCCAGTTCAGCAAATTCATCAAACTAAATAACGTGTTCAAATCCCAGATAAAACCAAAATATATTTGCGAAATGACAGACAAGGAATCGTCGCTGATGTTATACACTGTCAAGTGTCATGTATCAACGCACCAATTTTGTAATATTTATTCCGTCAGTGGGTTGTTGAAAAGCATGCGCCTTGGGTACTTGCGCGCATACAAGTCTATGATCCTGTCATAGTCCAGGCGAATGTCCGTGTGGGCAAGAAGTAGAAGCAAGGCATTGAATTGCTCCTCTGTCATTGTTGAACGATAGGACGTCTTGAATCACTCTGATCACTCAGACTGGGCGCTGTGCTGCCTACAGTTTATATGAGCTACCAAACATCGTCACTTTTATTGAATGACAGAGGATCAAAACCAGGAAGAAACCAGTTCTCAAGACAGATTAGTAAAATGAGTAAATGGCTGAGCTGGTTCCAGGAGGTTGAGCAGAGATTCAAAATGCCAGGGATTCTCTTTATGCGGGCCCAGGCGAGGATCCAGAGGTGGGGTCGTGACTCGCCCCTGCTCAACCTGCCAAAAAAATGTTTGTGAAGAATTTTGTGAACAACTGGAAAAGGTCCACACAGAAGAGATTACAGATGCACCGACAGATGCATGGAAACAGCTGAAAAACAACAGCAAACGCCGTTTGTCAGCTTTTTCTTGCTCACGATTTGTCTTGTACATTGGTATTTAGTTGATCTGAGGATGCTGGAGATCCAGACCAGCTCCTGCAAAAATTCCTGATTCCGTGCCTGAGGTCGCAATTCCACCCGAAGTTATGATCCTTGAAGGAAAATGCCACATGTGGAATCCCCAACGTATCTTTGAGCCATGAATGTCCTCACTAGGTTATGTGAGATAAGATTTTCATTCAAGTACGAGAGACGACCATGTACACTTATTATTAAGTTATCGTTTATGCAAAAAAACAGTATTTTTCAGAAACCGACCTTTCTTCTGTGCAAGAAGGTCAACCAAGGTCAGCTGTGATCTTTACATAGTTGAAATAAACTGTAGTGTCAGTGTAAACTCATCTAATGATGATCAATGTGAGGTGCATTAGCAGCTGATTATATACTGTGATCGACCCTGACCTGATAGTAAGTCACCTGACCGATGGGTATAATGTTTCAAAGTTCAATTGTTTTGGGATACAACAGATCGCACACAGTGGTTCTCACTCACCAGGGTCATGTGGCAGCATTGTTCACTTATCCAGGATAACCCCAAGACAAAGTGCGTGGATTTCGTAACTGACCATAGTGACGTAAGGTTGTGATGACTGAGCCCGAACTCCACCCTGGTATTCAGGTCACCTCAATATTTGGGAGTGTAAATCTTAGTTGTTTCTTCAGCAGCTCAGTTTTATGAAGAAAATACAACTTTAAGTTTTTGCGTCTTCTGCTATATATAGAAAAATAAAAATTTGTCACCCGAAAAATAGGGGGGTGTGAGTCGGGTGCACCCCCACATGGATCTGTGCCTGCCTCACACAAGTGAAAGCTTTACGATGTTGTAGTAATTACCTTGACAGGAGAGCTACCACTTCCACAAATGTGAGAAATATTTAAAAACTTAAATTTACTAAAATTCATATTAAAAAAGAAAAAAAGGTTTGGTATGAAATAAATAGAGTCTTTCCGCTAATAAACTTCAGTAAATTTTTCAACAGCTTTCTGAAAAGTCCATCAATGAGAAAAGAAAGACCTAGCAAGAGAATTAGATGTATTTCATTGCCAAGAAAACTAGTGTAGGTAGGAAGATAAACTTGATTATAAATGGCTTTTAGCCCTCTATATGCCACCCCATATCTACAAGCAGTATTTGTGTTGAGTTGGCCCTGTATTTTGCCAATTCACTTGTTATGAAAAACATATGGAGCTGGAATGATATTCAGATTTGTTAAAAAAGGTTATATATTAATGAGGAAGATGCTGTCTCTCTCTGTCTCTGTGGCTGTGCTGAGTAATAGAGATACGGAGGGTAGAGACATGCAAGTGCACCCCAGGTGGTATACAGAAGGTTAATAAATAAAACGGAAAAAAAAAATACAAAAAATTGTATCTAAAACAAGCCAGTAAAAAAAACCCAAGTCTTTATTTGATCATCTTTTAAAAAAAAGTTGTTCAAACTTAAATCTATATTGCCGGTTTCCTGTTTTGCCAGATGGAATTCATGCCCAATACAGCCGAACTCACAAACCAAACTTGACCAATGAAGGTAAACAAACGTTAACTTCCAGAAGCTATGTAATAGATGAAATAACTCATAATCATTTAAAATTGTTTCCCTTGCTAAAATATAATAAACTGCAAACTAAAACTAAGACAGTAGTTACCAAAAAAGTCCCTTCAAAACAAAACAAGGAAATTCAGAACGTGTTTCTGTTACCACAGTGCCAATTATTAGCCAAATCAGATCATCTGTTAGAGGGCGGGTAGGTAATGTAAAATGCACGGTGCAAGGGAGACTATCAACAAATTTATTCAGGAAAAAAAAACGTGTTAATATCTTTCACTGTTGGAGTCTAACACCAGGTGAAGAGTGGCCAAAAAATCAGTCAGTATTCAAACCACTATTCTTAAAGATGATGGGCCTGCTGTAATAAAAAACTTTCAGAGGTAAACAAGTGAAACTCATCACACCTAAAGAGATGCTTCTTCGGGCCGGATGCATCACAAGGAACATGAGTGATATCATCACACAACCCAAATAACTGCACAATTATCGGATAAAGAGTTCTAGATAATATTTTACCTGGTATAGGAAAAACCAACACCTTGGCTCAGTTCACATTTTTTTTTTTATGATTATAAAAAGACGTTACATTTTTAAGATGTTGTTGAGAATACTGGACAGGTGCTATGTGATGTGAACATCCATTAAGATTTGCCAGCCTCACAGTTGTGGACAGAAAACTGGTGAGGGATTTCAGGAACTGGAACGACACAAGGAACAATGTGTTGCGAACAGAGCTCCTTTCCAGCAGGGGAAGAAGCAATGGAGCCCAAAACTTCAACACAGCAAGGAACGAAAACCAAAGAGTACCCACCTTGTTTCTCTTGGCACTAAACAAACTCAAGAAAAAGTCTGCTTTCCCTTCTTTTTTTAAGTAAAACCTGTTTTGACAATTCCAAACAACAAAGAAATTGTGATTCATCTAGAACAACAAGTGCTTAATCAACATCAGACACAAAAGCATTTTGTGGGCCCCGATTTTCAGATTAAGGCCCAAGTTCTTCAGTAGTGCACATTCAGAAGTGCTACCAACCAACGTGTATACAGACAGAAGCTGATCCAAGGTAATGTAAGGTTTCTATCATACCAGACACTACCCACCAGCACTAGTTGGGCTGTTTGTTGCATGCTCCTTTTACCTGCTTTAGATATCGCTTATCAACTTTATCACAGTAGCAGTAAAATCTTTTTCTGCGAGAAATAAAAGCAGGAAATGATTTTTAGATAATTTTATAACACATTAACAAAAAAAAAAATTAAAGAGAGAAAAAAAGAAAAAAAAAATTTTCTATGCCAACACTGTTAATAAATGCTTAACCCTCCATGCACCATGTCAGGTTTTACCTCCATTAGCCCACCTGGCCCAGCCTAGTAGTAGTTGGTACATATTGAGCTGCCTGTAGATTTAGTCAAAATGCTCAGTGCAGAGTTGGGATGGAGGTGGAGTAGCATAAGGATTTGTCATTACAAAGGGTTATATTAATAAGGAAGGTACTGTGTCCGCCGCTATGGCTCAACCTGTGCCGAGTAATACAGGTTTAATGGGTAGTGAGATACAAATGAACACCAGATGGTACACAGGGTTAAAGCAGTTACCTCCAACATAAATGGTAACCAAAATACTTTATGTATTTTTTTTTAAAAACGTAAATATAATAATATTATTATTATTACTTTATTTACAGAAATATCCTTTTTTGCAATAAGTAAAGTGAAAATAAAAGAGAAAAAGTCTTCTACAAATGAACAGCGAGTTGTCAGGTGAGAAAAGTGGTATCACAGCGCTTGTGAGCAGACCTTTGTGGTCTGATTACGACGACGATTCTTTAAGAGAGAGATGCTAAATCTGTAAAGAACATGATATTCTATAGAAGAAGAAACAGAACGAATTTTTCTCCAGTCAAATGTTTATACTTGTCACCATGAAAACAAGAAAAAATTATGGGAGAGAAAGCTAAAGAAATTTACCCCTGATGAGCATTTGTGACAGCCAGGAAACAGATGGATGGCAGACACGGTGGAAGGGCTTGCAGCCTCTGGATGCATTCCATTAGCATCTCCTTGGTCACCTGGTCAGACACTGGTTTTTTCTCCGAAGTTGAGTTGGCGGAAGGAGTGGCAGCTTCTTGAGCTGGCTTATCTCCCTTTAGTTCCAAGAATAGTGAGTGGTCAACTTTCACTGAAAGGAGGAAAATAGGCGACCTGGTAAAACAGGCACAGAGATGACACCAGCGCCGTGTCTACAGAGGTAATAAAAACTCCCAGCTAAAGATAACAAAAAAATAAACAAACAAGTAAACAATACGTAATAACTCTGGGCTGCCAAAAGTTTATAAAGAGATTCATGTTAACTTTTCTTATTTATGTATAAAAAAAAACAACAAAAAACCACAGCACCTATTTTCCATATTTTTAAAGGGGGTTTACAAAAAAAAAATAATCAACAATTAAAGGTCCATCTTAAATTGTAAAGTGAACAGGAAGTGCAGTATGAAAACACACACTGAATCACTTCGTTCCCTTTCATAACAGAAGTTGATACTAACCTTCTACCTTCACATGCTTATTGAAGATCTGTAGTATGATCATATTGTCCTCAGCCTGAAAAAAAAGAAGGGGGGTAGTTAGTAGGGAGTAACTTATGTCACATGATGCAAACTATTTTGAGAATCTTCAAGATGTATGGGATTTATCTTTTTTTTTCAACTGTAAGATTTAAAACTTAACAGTATTTTCAGTCAAAATTCCCAAATGCATAAAAAAATTTTTTTAGGAAGACCAGTTCCTGAAATCCTAATTTCCCTCATTTTTTAAAGATACCTGCTTGGTGCGTAGCATCTTGTCATCCAACAAATTAAACAAAACGTTATCTTTTCTTTACCTGAAACAAACCCCATTGCCATGTTAGTGATGGCCATCATGGATTCCTCGGAAGGGCACTTGTTACAATTCCCTGGACAAAATAAAGACCACCTGGAATTTGTTCAGTGACGTAATTATCTTTTTTTAAATTCTGAGTTGATTTTTAAATACTCATACTGAGAAAATAGATGTATATATCTTTTGGGTTATAAGTTGAATAGGTCAATTTTCCTGTTTTCCAAGCCTTCGTTCACACATAAGTCGAAGTGGTGTATAGGTCGATAGTACGATCGTACTTTTGTACAGTAATAACAGTGTAAAATTTATGTCAGGTTATAAAACAGCGGTGGTGGATAACATCAAAGCGAGATATTTGGGAAGGAAAGAGTTTTAGGCAAAACAAAGCAGCTTCAATCTGTATGGAACACAGTCTGATATGATTTTTGCCTATCAAATAAAAAGTTGAATCATCTCGCTTTGCAACCACAGTTTGCTTTTGGCTTTCTTCATCTGTCGTAATGAATCCTTCATTTTTCGCCAATCGCAAACACATTTCTCACTAACGCCATACTGCTGCCATATTTCCACCATTGTTTTCAGCAAAACTCACCACTTCCAGTTTAAAAGCTGCAGTACATGCTTTCCTTTTTTTATGGAAGGCATTTTCAAGTAAAGGTTGATTTTTTTTTTTTTTTATCAACTTTGGTGAATTGAAGCTTCCTTAACACAATGATATCTGTCCCCCCCCAAGCAAATAAATAAAAGGGAGGTAACTGAAACTGAGTCAGCATGCACCCACACTTGCACATACAATCATGCATAAATTTCCCCATGGTACTCAAGGGTCCCGTGTTCTCGGTATGTATAAGTCGGAGTGGAGTATAAGTCGATGGTTGGGCCCTTGCAGAAAACAGTATTGACTTATGCGCCGAAAAACACAGTATATCATGTTGCAGTGTCCAAAAAGAAAAAAAAATTGTTTTCACTTTTTTTGTGCCATAGAAAACAAAAAAAAAACTATATATTACAGATTACCAGTATCCATAACTCTCTAAAACAATTACACAGCCCTCAGAGCAGAATCTCTACAAACAACTTGGAGTGATAGGTCCCGTAGCACAGAGCCAACATGGCCGTACAGTCATTGAAAAGCTGAGAAAGGAATGACCTAACAAGATAATCAGCTATTTGAGCCGCCAAAAACTAAATGACCTACAAATAAAAATTTTATAATAGCTTAATACAAAAACAACTACTTTTGTAGTGCAAATGAAGAGAGAAATTTAGATTTTATTTATTTATTTTTTAATTAATGTGCTGTGAAGAGTTTTATTCACATAGCCAAACTCAGCAAGTGTCATCTAGATGTTCTGCTATTTTGTCATACACATCCTCAGTTACCGGACTGCAGATCCTTGTCTGACATGAGATCAGGGATCATGTGCTGATATATTGAGAGTTGATTGTATAATTAGTCAAATAAAAAATAAAATGTTATATCAACAGAGAAAATAGTGTAAGTCCCTATCATGTCAAGACAATCTAGTACAAAAGGACAACGGTCGGATTATCTGCTCCTTAAATGTCCGGCAATCAAGGGAATCTACTCTGCAGCATCAAATATTCAGTTTTAAAATAATGCAGATGTAAGGTCAAAACTACCCAAAGCATTTTACTATAGAATGAAACAAAATCAGGTCATGAATACTTGCACTCAGGACAATCAACTGTACTTTTGTAACTATAAGTAAGCTACTAAAGTACAATCACATTTTATTATTTTAAAATATTGCATGTAGGCAATTAGATGGCAAATAAACAGTTTTATTGCCTTAATACCACTGCCACAAATGACTGTAGTTAGAAACTGTCTGTATTACTCACCTTTAGATACCTGGTCAGGTAATTGAATGCTTCCTTAGACAAACCAAGTACATATTTATGGTCCCTGTAAAAAAATACAAACAAACTAGTAGTTATCTCACACACACACATGCACAGAGTAATTATTTAATCATAACTTATTAAATTAAATAGACTTGTTTTGTATAAACTGTCCCGTCGGAGCAAGATAAAATGGCAAGGATTTTCCTAACCAACAGAGAGATCATTCTCAGATATTTGATATCATACCTTATCTTTGTTTAAAGTGTAAATTTTTATAAGGAAGATAAACAAGCATATAGTTTGTATACGCAATTAAATAATCCCTTGTCAAAAATTATTTTATTTTATCAACAACTGAAAATACTAAAGGACATGATTATGAAGTACCCAAACCATTTACAAGGCTTGATATTAGTATGCAATTTTTGCCAGGCAATGTGGCTCAGTGGTGTGTGTTGGCTTCAGGACCCAAGGGTCCTGGGTTCAATTCCCACTGCTGGCTCATTGTTGTGACCCTTGAGTGAGGTACTTTACTGGCACTGCTCCAGTTGCTGCTGGGGAGTGGCCTGTGTAGGCACTCAGACAGAGGAACCAAGGGCGGGAGTCGCCCTATAGCCACGGCAGAGGCAAGTCTCCTATGACAAGGAAAAGTCAGAAGAATAAACCACTGCTGAAGACGGATGCACTGGGCCAGAGTGCATGTAACGACGGTGCAACGCATCCCACTCTTATGAAAGGAGTGATAGAAGAAGTATTTTTCTTTTAAATAACAAAATTTAATTTCCTTACTTTGGTTAAAAATTGTATAGGCCATGATGCATTTTCTTGCATAACTAAACTAAACGTTGCTATTGCATCTGGATACAAATGTATCCCAGTGTAGTTTCCTTTAACAGAAACACAAAAATGGACATTTGTTCTCTTTGGAACCCCTAGTTTTTTTGTACACTAATGCCCACAAGGGAGGAAACTCTGGTAAGGAAGTAAGTGTGCTGTGCAGTGGACTTGAACATGCTGACCACACTGGATCCAGCAGAAGCTTGAGGTAACATAAAAAATTTAAAATAAAACTTAGAACTCAACAATACCACTGCCTTGTTCCACCAAAAAAATTCAAATTTTAAATTAGGTTTCAATGTATAATTTTTTTTCTTGGTAGGTCAGCATCCATAGTTCACCCAAAGGTGTAAAGAACTTCATACTCTCCTCACCTGAACTCTGTAACCGACCTGGATGCCAGGACTTCATCTCTGCAGCTCAGCTTCATCAAAGTATCCAAGATGTCTCTATGTTCAGCTTCTTCTTTCAGCTGCCCAATATGACGTCCATAAAACTTGTGAGCTGTGAAACAGATTAAAGCAAATTAAAACTTACAGATTCTGTGATGTATCAGCAAAAATAATTCACTGAAAAATATCTTTTTCACATTATTACAAACATCAAGAATTTTATTTACCTGGAGTTTTGTGTCCATTGCATAACATTTCTAAATAGACATGGACAAACATTGGATAGATGAGGGACTGCAGTTCATCTCTGTATGGTTCCACAGCATCCAAAATAAACTGCTTTAGCCTGAAGCAAAATAAAATATAAGCATTATTTACATTATCTTTGTAAGTTAGAAACCAGAAGGTGAGTGTATGCAAAAAGTAGATTGCTTTTTAATCTGTACATACCAAGGTTATTTAGTGTCATTCTCAATAGAGAGAACCTGGCACAAGTCATCATGCAGAAAGTGCTAGCTGTTAGTCAATAACACACACACAAAAGACTATCCACAATTCACCACCAATCATATGATTCATTCTCAGCAACCATGAACATGGCAAGATTAGTGTAGTGATAGCGTGTGTCAAGGTCTGGTTTGTGTTAGATGCTAGGCTGTGCAGTGTTCAGCCAGTGAGAAGGATTTGTCCCCACACTCCACTGCCAGATCCTTCAATTTCCTTTTTCTGATAAAAACAAAGACTCTTGTTCCACTGAAGGTGGCACTATCCAGCTTGCTCGTGTACAAGCAATGAATAGTTACTTTGGTTACTGTGCTGCTACACACTAAAAAATTCCATCGTTCAGCTGTGTGTCTGTGCGTGGAGAACTTCAGTGAAGACAGTAAGACTGAGCAGTGAGGAAAACCGAGAAACTGGGCACATCAGCATGCCCGCCAGAGACCGGCAAGCATGCTCTTCTAACCCACAGCCCCTAATGAACAGTTATGGCACACAAATTCCAATAAGGTCTCTATACTTTCTCAGTGTAGCACAAAAATTTTCAAAAAATTATGTAATTAAATTGCGCTGTACATGGACAATCTGCACAAACCTTGCAAACTGTTGATCACAGGCAGTTGCGTCCCCTGATATGCTGCTGTACGACAGTACATTTTCCATGTTGGAGTCATCTTCACTGTGACCACGAAGAGTGAGCTCTTCCATGTTCTGTGTAAACCTGCTGTCCTTCTTAACGGCAAGTTCGCTATCCTGAAATTTCAAAATAAACTCGGGCCAATAAAGAATAAACAATTAACCATAAATCCTTGTTATAGTCAAAACCAACAGATGTTTCTGTTTATTATTATTTCAGATGGTGGGGTGGCAAAATAATTCTCTGCCTAAAGCTATTAAAACTGCTCAATAAAAAACACCACAGAAAAAAGGTGATAATCAATTGTCTCATATTTAAGAATATTCATACAACAAACGTGCATCCTTTCTTAAATACAGGTAAAAGAATTCCTATGTTTAAAAGAAAAAAAACAAACACTAAGATGTTGTTTTGGAAGACAGCATACATAAACATTACAAATGAATATTTTAGCACTATTCCTACCTAGATTTTTCAACTTTGAAAACATGCATAATTTTTTTTTACTAAGTTTTATTATAATTTGTTTTATTTCAGTTAAATAATTAATCCGGTGTATAAAATATAAAAAATAACTATTGGAAGCTTGTACTATCTTTTTAGTGGAAACAATTGTTTGAAATTTAACATTTTAGAAAAAAAACTGCATATACAGATCCCTACCAGAATAAGAATAATAGGATTTTTTTAAACTCTGTAATATATTAACATTAACTATTGGAAACCTGATTGCCAGTAGTCACCAGGAGCACCTCTTGTATTATGTGGAGCTTGTAGATGTCTAGATATTGCTGCTAAGCTGATATTGGTCATTTGGCCTTTAATTTTCTTTAAAGATGTTCAAGGGGCTCATCCAGGCTTTGTAGAATCCAGGAAAACAAAAGCAGTCCATTTTGCATTTTCCATGCTATAGTGGCTCTGGATGTTCCTCCAACTTCCCACAGGATATGGAAATTGGAGGATTCTTTTATCAAACAGAGACAGCAGGATACACTGCCAATGAATACAAGATCTGTTTTACTCCTATACCACATGCCTATTCACACAATTTCTCAAAATGTGATCTGCCTGACAGCTAGCGGTAGGCACAGTGGGTCAAAGCCGCACCAACCTAACCTTTCTCCAGAATCATGTTTCTGGAGTACATGCAGTGGTGGTTGTCCGAAAACACTAAGGTCCATCAGTATACATGAGATCCGCCAATACGCACCCTGAAACAGCCTTTACTTGTATCTGTCACCACCGTTTCTGTCATGTAGCCCAAGTCTATGGGAGCCATTGCGCAGATTTAGTGATGGTGATGCTACAGCATCTGAAAGGTAATGCCACTACAAAAGCACCCCAGTGTGTGTGTGTGTGTGTGTGTGCAGCTAAAGTGGCCTGTCATCAATGGTGGTGTGGAGTGGCTACATCTTCCTGCCTAAACAACAGATCAATTATAATCTGAATAACACCACCTACAGGAAAGAGAACAGCGGTGGTTTGGTGCACGGACTAGCTACAGGCACCACCTACCTCAGCAGCAACAATGGCCAGACCACGCAAATCACGGTAATAATCGGTTTTGTAATAAAAAAACAAACAAAAACCGAAGCAACAACAAATAAATGCTGAAGAAGGGGGGGGGTCGTTCGCAGAGAGTCCATCCCGAGCTGGAGAGGGAGGAGGAGTCTGCTGCTGCTGCTGCTGCTGCTGAGCGTCAGATTACCACCGTGATCATCACGAGGTGGACCCTTACAACAGATCGGGTGTTAGCAATACCCCCTGATGCTGCGACGGCGAACGGGAGGCGGGGTCCTGGGGGCCAGGTGACGACTGACTGGCGAGGACCCGGTCTTACCCCTTAAACCCCCCACCCCCCCCCCTAACCCCCACCCACAAGCAGCAGCTTTAACGGACTACAGCGAAAGTTACCGGCACATTCCAGGTGTACACGGGACGGCCAGAAAGGCGTGGGGGGGGGGGGTAATGTCCCCCACCCCCTGCTGTCTCGAAAGGGGCACAGACACGTGAGGACCCGACCCCCCCCCCCCCGGGGCCAACAATCAGCATATTTCCACCGAACGCGAACCTACCGCCCGCCGGAGAAGGGCGAGAAGCCGAAGGCGCTGTCACTTACTGGGTACTGTCTTCTTCTTAAATAGTGAGATACCGAAGTCTGGATCTGTTCGTGTTTTATTCTTTTCATTTTCAGATATTGCAAAACGTCCCCATTTATATCGTGCATCATAGGAGCGACGTCTTCTACATGACTTCTTCTCCCCCAGCACCGACCGACGTCAAGGGAGGTAAATTCGGCCGGCCCGGCTACCGTGGCGACCTCAAGCGGCGCGTTACCGGGATCTGCTTCAAGCACAAGGCCTTCCTTCCATAGAGACCGGATGAAATCCGTTGTCCACACCGCTCTGTTCCCATTAGGAGGGTGTACCGCCGGTACTTGAGGAGGAAGAAACTGCAACGAATATTTATATAATAG
The DNA here is from genome assembly GCA_018389105.1 of Nautilus pompilius. Lineage (NCBI taxonomy): Eukaryota > Metazoa > Mollusca > Cephalopoda > Nautilida > Nautilidae > Nautilus > Nautilus pompilius. The sequence goes on from JACATO010001589.1 coordinate 131,818, forward strand.
ACTGATTTTTTAAAAAAAAAAAACAAACCCAAAATAACACCCCCCCCCCATTTTTGTTTATTATCCATAAAACCAGCATTTAAATTGGATAGCAAAACACTAATTAAACAATCTCTTTGGGATTAAACATTCTCACATTTCCTAAAACGAAGTCTTAACAACACACCTTTTTCCTTACAGAAAATATCGTATCAAATTACAGATTTTATATTCTGAATCTTCAAAAAAAAAAAAACAGCTTTAGAAGTAGAGGTAAAGATTAGTGTCCTCCATCTTTGTTTAGAGATTTAAGTAGAAATGTATATAAAAGTTTGTGAAATTATTTCTCCAAACGTCTGGCGAGAACAATAATCACGACCAAAGATAACCTACCTCGTGATGTATTTAGCCAAATTAATTAGTGAAAATGGAGAGAGACAAATAAAGACTTTCCAAGTTCAATGCCATATTGGCGCTATAACATCCATTTTTAATGTAATAAACGATTGTTTTGTCCCGCTTAAACTCTAAGTTTCAGTTAGTCTGGCACCTACAGCATGCTGGATGTTCACAGAAGTGTTCTACACGTTTTAAATTTTATTTACTTTATTATACAAAATCCTTTTCTCATTAAAATTTGAAAGTACTGCATTGCATTCAAATGTCATTCTTGTAAGCCTACAATGGCAACTTTTTGCTGCTGCTTATAATAGTTCTATGTAATGAAAATCAAGCATGCACTACATCACACAATATGTTAATAAATCACAAAAAAAATAAATGGAGAATGCATTCTTTTAGTGTTATCATCTTCCAATTATATTTAATTTTTCCATAAAATGTGCCAGTTTTTTTTTTTTAAAGTAAAAGTTAGCCACATGAATTTATGTTAGCCTGATAGTAAACAAAGATTATAGTAACATAGATACTTAATCCCAAAAAAGTTTCTTTGTTACCAATTATTATTGATTTTTTGTTCTAGATTCCAGAAGATATGGTAATGAATCTATGGTATGATGAGCAGCAAAAGACTAATGGTAATCTCTTTAATGTCAGATGCTCATCAGCTGGCTAGCTGCAAAATTTGAGAATGAGTAGACATTGTCAACCAATATGGCAACTCTGAAATGCATCACCTGATGGATTCTACAACAACCTGACACAAAACAGAAAATTTAAAGGTTTCTAGTACCTTGGTAGCAGACTCTGGACAGCACCTTCAGTATTTAGTTGCAGTACACTATCTACCTGTGGCCAACCATCAAGATAAGGTGCTTGTGACAAAAGATGTGTTAAAATACAACTAACAGATACTGGGTTTTTTTGAAAAACATTGCCGTTTGTGAACTTGATATAAGCACCAGCCTTAGTGCACTTGGGAAGGGGGGGGGGTAATAAGCACTCCTTGAATGAACTTACTGTAATAGGAATAAACAGCAAATAATTGATATTCCATTAATGGTACAGCCATTCACTGGTCAGAGAGCAGGCATCAGCAACACAACCAAAATTAATAAAGGAAACACAAAGTAGTAGTATTACTAGTCAGCATCAATTAATCACAAATCTCCATGCAGTACGAGGATTTTAATATTAAACAGCAGCTGCAAGAATCAGTTCTACCATTTCACCCAGAAAAAAGCAGTAGTTATAGTATAAGATGCAGGTAACAATGATAAAAGCTGGTATCAGTTTGTTTAAAGCTTAGTTCAAGGCACTAGTACCATTAATATGCCAAGCAAGCCGTGTCATCAATTTTAAACTTTGCTCTCGACTGCGTTGTATTTACTGCAAGTGTTGGAACCAACACCGAGTTATGAATGGTACTTCCTGATGGTTGTCATGTCACCAGCGAAACAATCAACCAAATTCTAAAAATTTTTGTTTGCTTTTAAAGCCAACATCCCTTCTACTTTAAAAACATTTCTTTCTCTACTTTATATTCATCCACATATAGCATGAACCCACATAAGTGCATGAATGCAAACTTTTAATTCACTCCGTTAAAAATTGAATTTATTTTCTTTCACAACATCCTTCCCCATTATGCTCCCACAAAAAAAAATTAGAGAAAATAAAATGAAATCCAAAATATTTAAATATTAAGATATTATTTTAAAGTTTAAAGAAAAAAAAATAATACAATAATGGCTATAATTGAGAATTCGCCAATCAAAAAATACAAAGGATATGACAAAAAGTTATGTATCAAAATTCCAACAAACTAATAAAATGTCTGAAAAAAATTTACAATAAGTCATGCTGATAATACATATGGATGAATATCATGGACAAGTCCTTTGCAACCCTGAATACGGCAAAGGCCAGATACCAGGAGATTACTGGTCCACTCACTGGCTACTAGAACAAATGATGTCAATTCCAAATCAGTTTTAAAATTCCCATAACCTTCTATAGAAAATGCTTTTAGAAGTTTTGTAAACAAGATTTTTTTCATAAATATAATACAGTACTTGCACCAGCTCCCATATGCATAAGGTCTTGTAATTAGCTATATAGATCAATGCAGTTTCTTCTTCATCAGTAATTATTGATGAACGATGTTTTCTAATTGATTTTCTCTAGACTGTGCATGATTTGACATACACAAGTCAATTAAGTTGAAAATTTAAGGCTATAAATTTTTCCCCTTGTAAAAAAAAAAAATAATTAATTAAAATAGCCACTTTGTGCTTCAGTTTTATTTTATATTTTGCCACACTTGGAATGTGGAAAGAATGGTGACATATTTTTCCTTTAAGAAATAATCTCCCATGGAAGCTTATACATAACATAAATAATGCTGTTCTGCCAAGAGCTGTAAAAAAAGTATCTTTTTTTTTTTCCTGATCAATAAAAAAACAACAAAAACAGCTAACTTCTTTGGTACAAATATTTTAATATTTCAACTGCCAGCAAAACAGGAGAATACACAAAGTTTCCCACCTTAAGAATTATTTTTCCCCAAAAAGATCAAACTGCTCCCTATTTTTCCTACATTCCAAGCCCAATCTCAGTGCAAACATTAAACAAACTTTTCTGTGGTCCCACACCTTTGTATAAAATGTTCAGTTTTTCTTTCAGAAACCTATTTCGCAATATTTTAGATTCTTCTTTCCTTTCTGAGCAGAAATTAGGTTTAAATTTTAAGTTTCTTACACATTTTCTTAATCCATTACAAATGAATCATCACAACTAAGTTGATTTAATTACTCACTTTGGAAATTTTTGGTTTTTTTTTTTGTCTGATTTATTGAGTTTCTATAGATTCCTTCCCAAAGAACTCAGGTTTATCTCTCTGTGTTATTGCAAAAATGCAGGCATGCCCATAAAATCACTGGGAATTTATGTAGTCGCTGTACAATGTGCCAACTTGTGACCAGTAGTGGTAGATGATGGCACCGAGCATCATGGCACAGGAGACATAGAGCGGAGGGTAGAAGCTATAAGTTGTGTACTCCCGCTTAGTTTTACACACGAGCAGAGCCTGCTCACACAACCTACGAGTCTGTCCACTGTTTGGGTCAGACTCTGGAATTCTGTTCTGAATCTGAAAAAAACAAACAAACAACAACAAAAATACGAGTAAAATAAACGAACACACAAATATAAAAAGAAAAAAATTAATGATTATAACATTCAGCATTTCACTGATTTTAGAAAGCAGCCCAGAAGAATTTTTTTAAAAAACAGACCCAAAATTATTTTTTTTTCTTAAAAAAAAAATAAAAAGCGACTTGTTTCCCCGACAAACTTTAAAAGTGAAGAAAGAATTCTCCTTCCAACACCAACTTCTACAAGTGTAGATATTTTTCATGGGGCTGTGTAGTGCTGTGCTGACAAATGATACCATCCCAGTGCATCATAAAAAGACCTGGCACTTATATCTTCTGCAGAATGTGAAAAGTCCTAACTAGAATTTTGTTTAGCTATGAGAGAAGAAATCACTCCATTATGGGAAGTTTGCCAAACCAAGTTATTCTCCAATAGGGATTGAACTCTGACCCTGTCAACAAAGAATAAGGAGCGAACCACTGTATTCCCTGTGGTACTTTCTTTTCAAACCCTATGAAAAGTTTATTTTGTAACTCTGATCCTTAACCTTTCATTACTAGTAGGATACAACTTTACTGTTGGGATCTAATTACACAAGACATATCTTAAGATGTGTGTATGTGTATAAAATAAAATTATGGACTCAACAACTCCCATGACATTTTCAGGTTTGTCAATCATACAAAGAAATAAAGAAACAAAATGTATGAGCAAATAAAATACCAGAGGGCAGCAAATCTTGTAAATTTTACAATAATTCTCTTTATAGTTTGATTCTCTATTATCAAACTCACAAATGACAGGAGATATGGTTGAGCATGTGATTCCATATAGTTATGATACTGATTTTCATCATTCAGTGGGTTTTAAAATTAACTATCAATGGCTTATGATTTGAGGCAATCTTACAGTAAATTTATTCATAACACTAAGATTTAAAATAACATCACCAAAACCTTTAACTTCTCTACACCAAAATATGGAAGGAATTAGTGAGATATAAAATACAAAGTACAAATTCTCTGCTAAGTCAGCATGTAATTTTACTAAAACTAAGTTCATCAAAGGCAATGAAAACAGACTGTAATTATAATTGAGAGATTATCTTACATTTTAAATAGCTACAATGCAAACGAAAATTCCACAGCTAAATTTATATGTAATGCATACTCTGTATTTTAGTATTAATAATATGTAAATATCAAAAAATTCTTAGCTGTTTTAGTAAATATAGACTTACCTCTTTTACAAAATGACAAATTATAGCTTTCATGTCCTCAATATCTGTTCCTGTCATCATCATTTTCACAGCCTCCCCCTTCCGTATCTTTACCACTTCTGTAAACACTTTGGGGTTATTGTAACATCTCTCTAAAGTAGCAATCGCCATCAACTGCAGTATATAAATATACAAAAATATTTTTTTTTCTTTATCAATTAGTAGCCAGTACTATTATAAATGATGAGTCACAATGAGAATGGAAACAATCACCAGTATTTTTTTAAAAATGAAACCACTGGAGATAAGCTTTGCACGAGTCAGCCCAGAGTTACTGCCCCTGCACAAAACCACCATACAAAGGTTCAACATTGCAATGTCACTTTCGTCTGGCATCAGCATTATAAGTCAGAAGACATTCCATGATAACTTGCCCATTACAAGACAGACACAGCCAAGCATGTTTTCAGTGGACCAAACAACAACAGGTGTGGACTTGACATCAGTAGCGTTATTATGCGGTGGTATTACTTAAGTCCACCTTGTTGCTGATAATTAGAACAGAGTTTACAGGTGTAGAGGAGGATACCAACAAATACATCCTCATGCTTGGTGGAGGGAGTGCTATTGTGTGGGATGGCACCAATGAAAATCACAAAACCGATATAAAAGATGCATTTCCACTGCTGTACCGACCAAACCCAGATAACGCACTCTCTCAGACAACTGATGCCATGCAAGATCTCTCCCAATATCATAACATCAGTGCTATGTCCTGGCCAGTCTATTCACCAAATTATCATTTTGGGACAAGTTGGTTTGCTAGGTTCAGCAGAAATGCCCATGACCAGTTGACACAATCAATCTCCCTGTTGATCGTGTGCAGTGGTTCCATCTTCTGCTGTTTATGATTGAATTCTGAAGTGGATGTGCATTACTGACAGTTTGCATTTATGAAAAGACTTCCTCTTGCACGTTGAACATTGGTGTAGTCACATAGTTGTGTGAATGTCACACCTGTTCACCTTTTAATGCCAAAATGAGTTGTCTACAACATAAAATTAATTTACTTCTAACAAGCTAAATAAAAAAAAATGAAATCAAGAGTTAAAAGATGCAGGTGTCAAAGGAGTGGCGTAGAGAGGATAGATGTTAAAACTGTCCAGTCTTAAGCGTTGTTTTAAAGAATAAATTACCTGAGGAATAGCGCAGAAATTAAAAACACTCTGATTCTGGATCCGAGACATGTACTTCATGCAGTCTGGAATCAGCTCCAAGGCATTTGTGATCAGTTCATTCAAACAGTGAAGTCCGTCGTTTCTTCGTTCTTTCAGAGTAAAGTCTCTAAGGCTTCTTGAGTATTTCTGCCAAGTCTGCACATAAAGGAACAAAAAAGCAGTAGCATCCTCCCCCCCTTTTTCCATATATGACTGCCTTTCATGTTGTCACCTCATATTTCATGATGACACAAAAACTTGCAGGCAGTGAAAATAAGTCAACTGATCTACAAGTCTACAGTTATTAGCTTTCTTCTCTATTTTTCTTTTCAATAGCTTGCTGTCCAAATGACATATCACTACTCTGCATTCAACAGTTGCTATGGATTACCTACCATCATCTAGACTGAATGCTAGGTCGAGAGGAAATCTTTCCTATCTTTTATGCTAAAAATAACAAAAATAATTTTAAGTCTTCTTTCTGAACAATTGCCGAGGTAATGCAGAACACATTCATTCTGTCGTCTTGCTAATGCAACTTTAGAAAGCTTATTTAAAAAAAATACAAACTTTTTTCCTGATTTCTTTCTCTATTTTGATTTCTAAAATCCCAAAATAATTATTAAATTTCCTTACAAGGGTCCTCATTTTTCATAAGTGGCAGCACACAGACAAAACCCAGCTTGCAACAAATGACAGACTCACCATTTGTGGCCAGAATTCTCGCCCTTGCTCCTGGTCTTCCAGGTAGTCTCTGATGATGTTTGTCTTCTGCAGAAACAGCCCCATGCTGTTGGAGAGCCTTGTGTCCGTGCCCACTTCTTTGTCTTCTAGCCCTGAGGCAGAAAACAGCTGAGACAGACCAATGCCCACCAGTCCAGCTACATAGTGACAGTACTGGAAGAAGAAAAATGAAGAAAAAGATAAACAAAAACTATTGCACAACAGATAAAGTTATTTCCATACGCTGTGATCTTTCTCTATATAATAGATGTTGTATTAGGTATCTCCAATTCTATTTACAATACTTGGAAAAAAATCTAACAAATATAAAAACAACTTCAAAATGGAATCACCGATATATTAGCTAAATTTTGTAACATTATCAACATCAGTATTCAGACTTATAAAATAATACTAATATGGTTGAATAAAATTATTTTAAAATTCCTTTTATTTTTTTTAAAAGTAATCCCACAGAAAATATAAAAGGGTTTTTTTTTGTCTGACATTTGCATACATTAAAAATAAAGTCTGAAAGTAAGGTAAACTAAAAGGACAAAAAATTTGGCACAGCAATTCAGAGTTTTATACATCATGAGGCTGGGTTAAGTTCAGATGCTTAACAATTTTATCTCATGTTCCCTCTTCTTACCTCATCCCATTCATCCATTGTTTTAACATTTTTCTCAATAAAAACAGTCATGCCATGCCCCATCTTCTTACACACATCTTCAATGACATCCTGGTAGATCTGTCTCAGCTGTTTAAACTCAAAGGATATCTGGTTAAAGACAAACAAATTAGAAAAAAAAACACTAATGCACAAAACGAAAATTCATACTATAAGTACATTTTAGACAGGTAAAGAATACAGTATGCTAACCATAATCTAGCTATTCAGGTAAATACCATGATGCTATGTAATTTAATTATTTAAGGGCTGAGAGATTAAAAGAATCCTGAAATAACACTTAAAATAGAGAGTCTTTAGAGAAAAAGAAACAAACAAATGCATTTCACTAATTAACACATTTTTTAAAAATGTTTAATATAACCAAGTAGATCTTTGATAAACCACAACTCTGACTTATGGTATAACAGTACTCACAGTTGGGAAATCTTCCAATACAATTCTTGCTTTATCCTCGCTTTTCAAGTATCGCCATTCTTGTTCGTGCAAATGTGTGTGGAATTGTCTTAACATTTCAATTTTTACATCTTTCGATATTGTCATATCGTCTTCTAGTGTATCCAATGTTCGAAGTACAAGATAAAAAATACACACAGCATTCCTAGAAATTTTAAAATAAAATCAAAATTGATTTGATGCAAACTATAATCTCAGAGGGGGGACTGTCAAGATGAAAAATTTAGTCGTCATTTTGATCAATGATAATACATTAAAGCGGCACAGGGACACGAGAACTTTAACAGCTGCTAAACCAAATCCTCAGTCACCCAGTTATTGTACAGAATAACTGAAAAGATGGGAACTGGTAACCTTCCTATATATTCATTTTTGTTAAAAAAAAAATGCTCATTATGACAGCTACTTACCTAGTGTTTTCACATTAAAATTCAAAAGAAGAAATAGGGGGGGGGGTCAAATGTGATGGAAATTTTCTTTCTAATTAAGTAAATCATCTCAAAGCTCAGGAAAGTGACAAGTGGCTGTTAAATATATTTAAAAGGGAACCAGCATACTGCCATCTACCCCATTTTTTTTTTAACTGTCCTTTTACTGAGTAGCAGGTATTTATTTGGAGTTGTTCCCTGCTATCACAAAATGGTTTAAAGCCTAGTAAAGAATGTAAAAGACCTGGAAGTGACAAGAACAAGATGATCAGGAACAAATGAGGGGGACTATGAAGGCGAAGGAAGTATTGAAAAAGGTGGTGGAGAAGCGAGCAGAGAGATGAAGAGTGTCCGATGAGAAAAATGATGATGATGGAGAAACCAGGGAGAGGCAGACCAGAAACGAGGTGCAAAGAAGCACTGGCAAGAGATGTGCAATGTGTAAGACTGGAGAAAGAAGCAATGGATAGAAGAGTGTGACAGACAAGAATGATGGACCATTGTACTGACCAAGACTGCAAAAGAAGAAAGAATATAGATCACATGCAAGGAAAACTGTACACAGATATTTTTTGTATATTTCCTTTTATTTACCAAACAAAGTGCTAATATCAATTGCTCCTCAGCCTACCACCTTTCTTTCAATTTAAACCCCCCCATTTTTTAAAGAAAATTAAAACCTAGTACTTTTGCCCATTTATCGATAAACAACTGGATTCTATAATAAAATAATTCATCAAGAAAGAATATTTTGAAGAAAACGTCTTGACAAGAGTTCAAAAATAAATATTTTTCTTTACATGTATGAACTTATTATGTCATATGCTTATATACATTTAACTATATACACCAATAAATTAACTTCTATATTAAATATGGGATCAATCACAAAATTGAATTTAGAAAACTTTACAGGGGACTTGACATAAGCAAGCAGACAAGTTCTGAGACTCTAATAGGTCATTCCAGTAACACGATAATGATAATGCTATAAGAACAAGTACAAGCCAATGTACTGGATATTTTTTCTGTCAATTTAACAAAACCTGAATATTGGCTGCAAATATGGCAGGACACATGCAGGTGTCCACAAAACCATCAAAATCGTCACAGCATGGGATGCAATAGAAAATCAGAGATGCAAACCACTGCTCACACCACACAATGCCAGTCGTCAAATGCAATAGGCAATGTAGATGTTATCATGCCATCCTGCCCTTTAGGATACTGCCATTTTTTTCTGAGTCCAGGTTTTCACAAATCTGAGTGATTATGCATAGAAGTGGTGCCATCAACAGTAATTTCCATTGAACCATCTGCGAGCTATCAAAAAATATGGGTCAGTTTGTGGTTTGAGTAGGGTGACCAGACACCAAAGTACCGAGAGGACGACGACAAAAGTGAAAATTGGGGACAAAGAATGAGGGCGAAAATGGAAAACATGAAATGAGAAAGCCAATTCATTTTGAGGCTGTTTATGTGAATGAAGAAATTTGTACAGGAGTTATTTTATTTGAACAAATTAGGATTTTTGTAAAAAAAAAATTATTAAAAATTGATATCAAAGTTCTTCTAATGGTTCTTTGAAGTTTTATATTCAGTCCTTCAGATACCGGAAGCTAGTAAACATTTTTTTAGTTTAATTAATATAATTTATTTTTATAATTATTTATGAACAATTTCTTTTTAAACTTAATTTATATAATTGATCATTGACATTTGAAGCAATTTTTCGATCATAAAACAACCAGTTTTTGATGGTGTTTTTAGTTATATTTTGTCATAATTGCAATAGATATCTATTCTTAAGCCATATCTGTTTTATTTGAACAATTCAGCTACCATACTCAAGTAGTACCTCACGCAGTACAATATCGCCATGTTAGGGTTGTAATGTACATGTTCACCATATTCTTTTCTTCTATCCATTCATACATTCCATTGTAATCCATTGATAAATTTAAAAAAAAATTATTTGATTTAATTTGTAGTTGTAGGAAGCTAGTTTTTTTTAGTCTGGATCATATTAGGTAAAAAGCCAGACAATATCAACATATTTAAAATGCCTGCTGGACAGAGGACACGAGATTGAGATTAAAAAGGACATGTCCTCCTTTTGCTGGACATATGGTCACCCTAGGTTTGAGCCACAAACATGTCAGATCAGAGCTGTTGATCAGCAAAGGGACCAACTTATACCCCCCAATAAGAGACTTTTACTTGTCTATACCAAGGGCAATCTGTTCATAAAGGGCAGTAGTACCACAGCCCTCACTGCTTGTACAGAAAAGAGACAGAACCAGAGTAACACAATTCTGTTAAAGTGTCCATGTAAACCCACTTCCATGGACTCCCCAAACACAGATTCTGTGACAGAAATGAACTGCAGTCCCACAGACCAGGATTGCTGATTCATCCAAACACTGGGTCTGTGGTGCTACTGCAGTTACATAAGAAAAAGGGCTGCCTGCACTGTAATGTATCAACCTCATTCAACAGGTATTCTTTCAAACTCGGACCTCTATTAATATCAAGTGGCTGTTTGCATAAGTTCCAAATTTCAAGTTTTAATGCATAAAAGAATAAAACAATCCCGTCTACCTTAATTCGCCATCCAAGGCCTGAATAACTGCTGCAAAGCTTCGACTCGTCTCTGCAAGATACTTGTAGCATTTTACCATAGTTGGTCTACATTTCTTTTTTTTTTTTAAAAGAGAGAGAGAGAGAGAGAGATGTAAATAAATATAATAAATACAAACAAACAAACAATCAATTAATTAGTGGGAGAGAATAAATACAATTTTTTTTTTTATTATCTCATTTTAAGAAAACACATGAAGAATTCTAGGTCATCCCCCAAAATCGTTATTAATTCAAAATAATGAAGAAGAAAAAATCTGTTAATATTACAAGGAATAGGAATTAAGCTGCAGACCACCACCATCATCATCCAGCTGAGAGGGGCACTGCAGACCTAATTTACATATTTAATTAATTGATATTTCCTGGTTCGGTTGATGAAAGCAAAATACGATTCCGTAGCGAGATACATGGCTTGTTTTCAAGTACACCCAGAAGGAAAGAAATCAGAAAAGAAGATGAAGATAGGTGAACGGGGAGAGGACGGGGGATGGGGGGGGGAGAGAGAGATGCTGGCTGGGTTTTAAATGATTACATCCACTCACCCAACTGTCAACTTTTGGTTTCAGGGCGGCACAGCTCCCACACCTGAAGCGTATAAGGGCCAGGATTTCATCGGGATGGCCGATAGATCTGAGGAATTCCATCGCTTTCCTTTCTCTTCACGCCGCTTCTGCCATGAGGAGGAGGAGGATGGAAAGGGTCGGACGACGAGCCGAACCCGTCACCTCACATCAATACCGTAATCTATCGCCGCCTCCGATTGGCTGGAGAGAAACAGGCGGAAAATCGTAGCCAATCAGAATTCGGCAAACTCCGGCGAAGGGGAAGGGGGGGGGGTGGTTTATGTTATCATCATCTTTTCTGTTTGTTGAACCGGAGAGAAGTTGGTAAATCTTCATCAGTTCCACGGACCGCGCCGCGACTCGTACTTCACCTGGAAACGGCCGCAGCTTAGAGTGGCGCCTTTTATTTGGAATCAGGTTGTTGGGAGAGCCGAGAGTACATTAAACCTCAGCAGACCATTACAAGCACAAATAACCAAGGGAGGTAATCACAAGTGAGATGTCTGCCATTCAACTGATGTATTATTATTAATAATAATAATAATAATAATAATAATAAAGTCATTTTAGTTATATTATGTAACCAAATATGGTGTATCGTAAGTAGATTTAATTCTATCCGAAATTTCGGATTTGTAAAATTAGATCTGAAATCAGAAAACAGAAGTCCCTTTCTACCAGTGGATGAACATTTTTATCATGGTGAAAGCATCTCAGATTCTTCAATTATGCCTCCTACTGAAAACAACAACAAATACAGACATTTAAGATATCCCAAGCAATTAGATGAATATCTTTTACATGTAAAATTCCGGAAACAGATACATGGTATAAAAAAAAATAATGTAATTAGATGCAAACTTGGGACTTTCATGATTGATTTAACACACACACATTTAAAAAAAAAAAAAAAAAAACTTTTTTTTCTGATGTGCTACACACTATAAAAAAACAGTCTGCTCGACTTTAATGCTTTCGACGAGTTAGCAGATTTGTTGTTCCCGTTAATGTGGTTTAAAATATACTACTATTACTGTCTGTCCATTAGTGTAAACCAACACAGATCCAGAACAGGTCAAGATTAGTCACTGAGTTGTGTCCCCTGGATTAGTTTTAGGCTGGGAAAAGTCAGACTTAAGAGAAAGAAAATCGCTGGTGCGCGGCCGATTCTAAGGTGGGAAGGGCGGGGGGGGTGACCCTGGTTCGAATCCGGCTTCCTACTGGTTTCTTGTCGCTCTTCTGTACCAGTCCGTCCACTTCAAACCTAAATAGCGCTAACTCGCTTCGAGAACAACTGGAAACTGCGAGACGTAGCAGACATAGAATACCAGAAATATGATTTTTTTTTGGTAATATAGAATGGTAAAACAATAGTACTAGTAGTAATAACAATAATAATAAAGTTAAATTAAAATATGGGTTTTAATATTTAAAAAAAAAACGGCTTTCTTGTGCCGCCCATCCTGTCAAAGTTGCTTCCCTTAGATCAGTTATGTTAGTAAATCGGAGCCATACCAAAGATGGCCGTTAAGTGAGTTAATAACAATATGGAAAAAGAATAATAATTCAACTAGAGCGACTTTCTTGTTTGTAGTAACCCTTTTTTTGCCAACAATAAATCCCCGTAAATACTTCTGTTGAAATGTATTATTAAAAGGTACAACGCGTTTGGAAATATATATTTTTTTTTGTTTTAATTTGTGTAACTTAAAAAAAATTGTTTATTATAATCAATAGTTTTAAATTCGTAGTAAATATGTTGGCTACACAAACCAAAAACAATTAATTTTTTTTTTTTTAAAAAGTCTAAACAACAGAATAACAATAAAAATGTTCGAAGCCAGATAAAATGTTATATAGACAAACTATGTACAGTATTGGAGATAATTGTAGAAACACATAGGAGATATGCAACTGAGAAGTGTATATAATACATACACAATGCATTATTACAGAAAATGTACAAAAAAAAGAGAATACATTGTACAGTACATTAGTATTTGGCATATCAGGACACCTTGTTTTCATCCTACCATTACAGGTTATCGATGTATGACTGAGAAATGTTGTTCTAAATAACTTGTAGCACTTTCCACAATTCATCCAAGATACTGGTTGCCATTTTACTTTCTCAGTAGTTATATAACCTCAGATAACCTCAATGATGTTTTTATCAGGACTGGAGGCCAAGGCATCTTTGTGAGTCTTCCAGCAACCTCATGTTCTAGATAGTTTTCACCACTTTGCCTGTATTCTTTGGATTATTGTCATGTTGGGAGATGAATGAATTCCTGCCAAATCAGGTCTTCCTGAAGGAATGGCATGATGAATGAGAACCTGCCTGTATCTGTCAGTAGTCAATATACCTTCAATTTTATGCAAGTTTCTGACACACTTGACATTCTTCAATACAGATGTTGCACATTGACTGTTATACTGCTCCCCTTTTTGCCTTTAAACAAACTGCCATTGATTATTGCTGCCAAACAATTAAAACGTGGGCACATTTGTAAAGAGCACCAGCCTACAGGTTTGGTCATACCACTGTTTCCTTTCTGCTGCCTATTTTAGTTTTGCCATTTGATTGTCTCTTGTTTATAGGCAGCTGTTCATCCATTAAGACCACTTTGTGCTAATGTGTATCTTATTATTTTCAAAGAAATGTTAACACTCATACTTCCAGCTAGGTCATTCGTAATATCTCTATTTGCTTATTGTCTATCATGTAGAGAACAAACCCATTTTTGGAGAGTTTGGGCTTTCTTTCTCCACCATGTCTATTGTCAACTGTACCAATTTCACATACTCTCCTCAGAGTTTTGCACACAGCTTCATCTGAAACATGAGTCTACAATCTGCCACATGGAATAACTTTCACCAGCTGAGACTTTGATTTCTATATTCTTGTCAAATGATATTTTTTTCCCAAGATCCATAGTATTCACTACAGTATAATGATATCACTTCCTATATCCAGTCCTTCTGCAGGGATGGCAATTTCTGATTGTCTGTATAACAACTAATCACAGTGTACTATATCAACACATGACTGTGCTACAGTGTGTTTTATTTTTTATATCCAGTTTTCCTTCTCTTTTCATAATTATTTCCAATAGTATCTCTGCCTAATTATAGGTTTCTTATGCCAGCAATCATTCAAAAATTAATTTTCAGAATTTGGTAATCATACACAACATGGAATTAGTAACATTGCCAATGGTGTATATCCAGATTGTACGGCTAATGAAAGCAACTGCAGTTCACCATACTTCACGCTGTAATAATTCTGATGTATAACACATTGCCCCACTTTCCATTTTCAGATTTCTGTCCCCCCCCTCCCTCAACCATTGCCTGTGTTTCTTTTTTCGAGGGAAGCCCAGCTAAGCTGTCTGTGTTCACAAGTCACAGTGGGACATATGGACAAAATGGAAAAAAACAACAAAAAACAAAAATCGAAAGGAAGAGAATACAGGTGTAATAAAAACCAGTCAAAATTGAACAAAAATATATCATCTCTGTTTATTTAACAGTTTTATTAGGTGCATTATGCTAAAAAAAAACACAGATATGAAACTAAGTTTACAATGGACTTTGAAAAGGACGGACTAAATTCTCTTTATGGTGAAACTATGGGAAAATTTAAGAAAATAGGCAGTCGAGAAAGTCTGTCCAGTCCCCAAAAAACTCAAGAAAGCACAAGCCAGTAAAATAACTCAGTATTATACTAGTCATACCATTAATAAAAGTTTAGTAGTGCTCTTACATACAAAAAAATTAAGTTTTTAATTTCAATTAACCACTTTACGTAGAAATGTATATCAATGACTTCTCTAAATATCTGAGATGTGATCTTCATTGTAATGTGATGAAATCAAGTTATAAAAATAATGTAACTCTATTGTTTTCAGATACAGGTTCTCTTTGTTATCATATTAAAACAGATCTCTGTTTATTCAGTAAACCATTCATCAAAAATAGAGACAATAAAAAAGTGGAAAAATGAAAGATGAGTATGTAAGACGAATTAATAAATGTTGTGGAAATTGTATTCGTAGATACTGAATTTAAAATGTGTAAAGGCATAAAACGATTTGTAATTAAAAACAATTAAAACTACAAAATTAGATACACTTTATATAACATGAAAAACAATAAATATACAAAATATACATTTCATTATCTTGGTTTATATAGTTAATCTCACTAAGCTTGCTTCATCTCTTTTTTTAAATGATAAATTATAACTGTTAGATGTTTCAGTCTTTTTTTTAAAAAAAATCAAAACAAAACAAATACTATCTTTAGGGGACACGTGGTGTGTTTCTGTTATCCTTTCAAACTGCTTCTGATAAAATTATCCTAATGTTCCTTTTCCATCTTCTTGTGCCAGAGTGTGTTACCAACCTCTACTAATTTAAGCATTAGCAGTTCAGATTTTAGTACAACCCTTTCTCAGAATGTCTATTTATTTACTTTTTTTTTTAATGTAGCAATGTATTGGTACTAAATCATAAGCTTTGAATTTAGGGGTACCTGTTGTTCCTTTTTATTTGGTTTTTGTCTACTTCATTATCTGTTTATTAATATATTATTATTTGTTGTTCCTTTTTATTTGGTTTTTGTCTACTTCATTATCTGTTTATTAATATATTATTATTTGTTGTTGTTGTTTACTTGCTACTTCATTATCTGTTTATTAATATATTATTATTTGTTGTTGTTGTTTACTTGCTACTTCATTATCTGTTCATTAATATATTATTATTTGTTGTTGTTTACTTACTACTTCATTATCTGTTTATTAATATATTATTATTTGTTATTGTTGTTTACTTACTACTTCATTATCTGTTTATTAATATATTATTATTATTTGTTGTTGTTTACTTGCTACTTCATTATCTGTTTATTAATATATTATTATTTGTTGTTGTTGTTTACTTACTACTTCATTATCTGTTTATTATTATATTATTATTATTTGTTGTTGTTGTTGTTTACTTGCTTCAGATCTGTTTGATTCTTGTTTTTTAAATACTCATGTATCCTTACGCTTATCCAATTACTTTTATCACCTTCAGTTCTGGAAGTGCTGGTAGTAAGTTGCCTGGTCCTCTCGGATGTTGCTCGACACCTGGCTGCAGCTCTGCCTGCTAACTGAAAGTGGGAGTTACCGCATCGGCGGCACGTGATTTTCGAACCGCCATCTTTGATTGCGAGGGGCGAGCACTCTTATTTCCCTAAACGTTTTCCACATAATTGCTTTTCAAGGCTTGAGCGGATCTCTCAACTAAAAACCGCTTCTTTACCTACATTATATAAATAATATAATACAGCTTTATTTTTATTTTTCTAAAAACTCAGCGAATTCACTTCTCATATCAATCCATAATTTATTCGGTTTTTCTACCAGTAAACGTCTATATTAAAGATTTTTCCAGTTTTATCATTTAGAGAAACCTTTAACCCTAACCCTAACACTCTTTATTTCATTTAGGAAAAAAAATCTCGTGTATCGACTACATCCGCTTACCAAATATTATTCTATTGAATGAACAAACACCCGCATTCTAAGATAATATTTTTTTTCAAATAGGTTCCCCCCTGATAACTTTCACTGCTTTAACCGATACCATTTTGTCCCTCCCTTTCTTAAACTAAGTATTGAGATCACGAGTGAAATCTACATCACTTTTAACCTAGCTCTGATGTCATCGTCTTTTATGTTTTAGAATCACGCTTGTAACTCGCTTGATCGCAATAGGTTCTTCGCCTGCTTTTCGCGAATTATCTGAATCTAATCCTAGATCTAATCGTCTTTCTGGACAGCAGTAATTATACCCTGGGTAAATGCATGTTCATCCCAAAGTAAACCAGGAAGTTTTTTTCTTCTTCTATAAATGATTGTACATCACATATGGAGATGGATTTTATTCCTGACACACAAAAAAGCTTTTATTTATCGTACAAATCTCACATGTTCCCCTTAAAAATAGTATATTTTTCTTACTTCATAAACTTTAAAAAAAAAATTCATAAGTAGGATTAGCTTGGCGTTTTTATACAATAAATTTGAGTCGATTTTCGTATATCTAGAACCAAACAATTCTTATTTTTAGACTAATCTTTTTGAGGCTCATCAAAAGAATCTATCACAAAAATTTTCAGACAAACCACCAGAAGTAAATCATACATTTATTATCCTCTTTCTACTGCGCAAGAGAGACCGCCAACATCCTTTTGGGAGGGCTTGGATAATAAAGGTATGAATGATAGATTCAAACATTTTACGGAAAGATTAAAGAGACTGAAGAATTAAGAATTTGGTTGCACGAGAATTTAATATTATACTAACTTATAAGTATACAGATGCAAATAAACCGATAACTTTACCTTTTCCACTTGCCTATAAACTAATATTTTTTTTAAAAAACACAACTTTTGATTAGTTCGGTGTTTAAAAGTAAAAATTCTGGAATTGGCGGAAGGTCGTCACAAGAACAGATGACGTTGCGTAGACAGCCAGCATCATGAGAATTTTCACGCGGCATTTAAGCTTTCGACTGCTGCTGCAGACGTATCCACTGGTTTTGATGCGAGCCTGGAGAGAGAGAGAGAGAGAGAGGAGAGAGAGAGAAGAGAGAGAGAGAAGAGAGAGAGAGGATGGAGAATGAGAGATGGGAGAGAGAGGAGAAGAGAGATGGAGAGAGAGAGAGAGAGATGGAGAGAGAGAGAGAGAGAGATGGGGGAGAGGAGAGTGGAGAGAGAGATGAGAAAGAGAGAGAGAGAAGAGAGAGATGAAAAGAGAGAGGAGAGAGAGAGCTAGAGAAAGAGAGAGATCGGAGAGAGGATGGAAGAGAGGAGAGAGGGAGAGAGAGAGAGAGGCTAAGAGCTGTCGAAGCGAGATTCTCTATCAGAGATGAGCTGGAGCGAGATCGAGACTGAGAGCGAGAGCAGATGAGATGGAGAAAGAGAGATCTCTCGAGAGAGCGAGCTGAGAGAGAAGAGAGAGAGAGCTGAGAGATGAGAGAGAGAGAGAGAGTCGCTATCTCTCTCAGCTCCAGAGCTTGAGCTCGCGAGCTGGTCTCTCGCTCTACTATTCTAAACGCAGATGGCGAGAGAGAGAGCTTTCAGCTCTAGTGAGAGCTCGAGATCAGAGATCTCAGACTCGCGAGAGTCTCTCGCTGGGGCTCTCTCTCGCTCGAGAGCGCTGTAGAGAGATGGGGAGAGAGAGCGCTGATGGAGGAGAGTCTCTCGAGCTCTTTGTTTGGAGATCTGGGAGAACTGAAGCTCGGTGGAGTCGTCGACCGGTGTCACAGAGGAACTGTTCTCGAAAGATTCTGTCCCATCTCTCGCCCAACGATAATTCGGGCGCTTTGGCTTCTCTGCGGGGGGACTCTGAGCAGGCATTTCTCACCCAAATCTTTCCAGACGACGAAATCCGACGGATTCATATGGTGTTGGGAAGCGGGGGAGAGGACGGCGGCCAATCTTCTTCGCCTATCAAGTCCGGAAAATCCTCGGACAAATCTTGTCGGCGTCTCTCGAGCCGTGTTGGTGGGGGGGGGGGACAGAGGCTCCATCTCCGAATGCTCAGGGCTCGTGCTTCACGCCGGTTTCAAGGACATCTCTTTTCTTGTGGATTCTGGCGTCGATCCTGATGCCTTAAGAGACAAAAGAGGAAAAAACAACAAACTAATCCCTCCGTCAGCTGCGATGCCGGGCCAAACTATCACAAAAGGCAACTTTTAAAAGGATCTGTGAAAAAGAAATTCGACGGTGCCGAAGTACACGTTCCTAACTTTTCAACCGACGCCTTTTGTTAGGCGGAATTTTATTGGACGAAAGACTAAGGATTTTTTTTTTTTAAAAAAAGATGGCATTAATCACACTTTAAAAATTCCCGCGGTACTTCTTTTGAAATGATGATATTTCTGATGTAATTTGGAAAGCACCCAAAAGACCAGATCCTAATATCGAATGATGGAATCCCCTCCAATAGTAAAATCTGTTTTTACAGGTGAGAGATTAAACTCTGAAAAACGATTGATGAGAACACAGTTTGAACGTGAGATATTTCAAAGATTAACCATAAAGTTTTATTACTATTAATATGAATGCTAGCAAATCCAATGAAAATCGATGATTTTCAATCCACAGTTACCCTTATTACTACAAAACACAGTATCATTAGCACTTCTTTTAACACTGCAGCCTAAATGATGGCAGACTCGCCAAACACATTCTGCTGATGTCATGAAGACGTTTAAGATTTGCATTTTCTAGACTTAATGTGCAACGACTGATGTACTGCCACCTGTCGGGTAACATTGGCACTACTAATATTAATAAGTAGAGGCAACGCTATATTTCGTGTGAATAAAATCACCGGCTTGTCTGGATACTGGTTTTCTTGTAATTAATCGACACTCTACTTTCAGTATAACCCTTGTACACCAATGGTAAATATATGTATTTGTCTACTGTTTTTTTTTTTTAAAATACTTTTTTGAAACGTTTTCCATTTTGAGTGCAAACACAAAATGCAACAACAATCCGAAGCTCTGAAGGACGTAGATCCATCACACAGGTACCATCAATCGAAATGTTAAGTAGAGCCACTAGTGTACGGAAAGAAGACCGACTAATCAGGTACAGCGTCGGATTGGAGATCCTGTTCGAACCCGTTTCTCTAAATAATCGTAAGAAGCACTTAAACACGTTTTTTCTCTACAAAGTATTGAATTTTGAATTCCCTATAAAAATTGTAGGAGTACTTTACCTCTTCTTCCGTATCAAAACAGGTCTTTAATGGGAAAAAAAAGAAAAGAATAACATGTTTTTATACGGTATAAAACAGCATAAAAGCCGCCATCAATTATCGTAGGCTTTTATCTCCCAGCTGCCATAAAGGGAAATGCCCATATTATTTCATAGCTCCTGTTTGCCAACCTTTTAAGCTGATTGCCCGATCTGTCCGGCTTTCAGATTTTCGGCGATAACATCCGACGCTTTCCGGTAAAAGGAGTAATTGTCGCGATTTGTTGGGTGTCAGAGAAATCTCGGCGGGGAGGGGAGGTAACTGGAACGCGCACGCGCGAAAGGCACCGTAAAAGGCATTCACATGCGAGTTTTCGACCTGTCTCTCTCTATGTACTGACGTCATCTCTCTCTGTACTGACGTCATCTCTCTATGTACTGACGTCATCTCTCTCTATGTACTGACGTCATCTCTCTCTGTACTGACGTCATCTCTCTCTCTTTCTGTACTGACGTCCTCTCTCTCTATGTACTGACGTCATCTCTCTCTGTACTGACGTCCTCTATCTCTGTGTACTGACGTCATCTCTCTCTCTTTCTGTACTGACGTCCTCTCTCTCTCTGCACTGACGTCCTCTCTCTCTGTGTACTGACGTCATCTCTCTCTCTCTCTCTGCACTGACGTCCTCTCTCTCTGTGTACTGACGTCATCTTTCTCTCTCTCTCTCTCATAGCATTAAAAAAAAAAAAAACGTAAAATCGTGGCGCAGCTCCGATCATACGTAGAACCTCGTTCCCGTAAAAGAGATATCCGGCAAATACGAATATACGTCTGATAGGGCCAAAGGTCATTCTTTCTCGATGTAATGCGTTGTTATTATATAATTACCTCCCCCTCCAGCTATTTTAGATAAATTCGACACCAGGCGTCGCAATGCTGTTCGGGAAGCTTTATGGCGTCATGTCCTCTTGGCTCTTCTCTCGAAAAAAACCCCCCTCAACATAGCAAGATGGCGGCTTGCATCTACAAACCTGAGAATAATTAATTTTCTTCCCCCTTCACGCATTTAACGTCAGTGTGCGTACTTGAGTAGACAGTCAGCGAAGGCACTGATCAGATTCCGACCTTCTGCTGCGTTTGCTGATTTTCTCTTGTGTTTCTCCACAAAGACGTAACATTTATTTACGCTGCATCCGCTGTGGTTTGTTCTTAAGTAATTATTAAAGGAAGGAAGTCAGTAGTAACCTTAAAGGGAAATTAACTTTTGTCAAAAAGTTACACAAGGCCTCCGGTAACCTCGTTCCTGCGACGACAGGACAAACAGAAGATGGTAAAAGCGAAAAGAAGAAGCACGCATTTACTAATAACTTATTAAGATAAAAGTAATCTAATTAATTCAACAATTTAGCGGATAAAATGAACAATGTTGTTACATTTAGCCGTATTTCGGTTTTGGTCCCCTTTCTAAATTTCACATGCGCTGTTATTGTTAATATAAATTGTGGAATGACATTTAAGACCCACATTAATAAGACCAGAGGTATTCATTACAGATATCACCCATCAAAATCTGGTGGAAGGTTCTTAAGCTAGTTAGCCGCTTGCAAACTGACAGGTGATCATTTAAAGTATTAGATTATTTAGAAATGGAATTACAGTAAAAGAAAAATAACTTCTCTTCGCGTTCTACACGTATTTCCGACTGGCTTAAGCGGGCGCTGGGTCCTGGTCTCCATCGCTCGCCCCTTCTTTCAGGATTAATTTCATATTAGCAGAGCTATTTGCATTCCGCTGATTTCCCTGTAAATGTTGTAACGAGGCCTCTACCATATGGGCTGCCAACTCGCCTGCCTGCCAGCTTATATACTGCTGTTTTACGCATCTCTCTCTCTCTCTCCCTCTCTCTCTCTCTCTCTCTCTCTCGTATGACGTCATATCCCCCTCTCTCTCTGTACGGACGTCATCTCTCTCCGTACGGATGTCACCTCTCTCTCTGTACTGACGTCATCTCTCTCTGTACGGACGTCATCTCTCTCCGTACGCTCTCTCCACCCACTCTCTCTCTCTCTCTCTCTCTCTCTCTCTCTCTCTCTCTCAGGGCGCCACGTTACACATTCGACAACGGATATCACTGTACCAGTCTTTGCCTCAGAAAACAAGCAAACAAAAACATTGTCTAACGTTATAGCGACTTCTTTGTTTGTTTGTTTTTTTAACATTAAACTAGATTATCCGGTCGCACCAACGCTAGCGCAGTTACCTGGCCGCCGGAAACGAACGAAGATGCAATATGCAGAAACCGTTTAATATCTTTTGCTGCACCTGTCCAGTTTTTGGAACCTCCAGAAATAAATAAAGTTTCAGGTGGTAGGAATTTGATCAGAGAAGTTGTGGGGCTTTCAAAGACGTGAGAGCATTCCCGCTTATTGCAATAGAGGGGAGAAAGTTTTTGAAGTAATTAGAAGTAATGGGGTGAACCTGCACCCAGCATCAAATGGCTATAAATGCCAAATCCGACACGTCCTCTTACGGCAGCGTTAGGGTTAAATCACTCTTTCCAATTTTCTGACGAGCGGAAATTAAAAAAAAAAAATGTGCTCAGTTTCTTTCTTATTCGGGAAGAATCACGAGAATTCTAGAGAGACAGAAAAAGACGCAAACTACTTACAATTTTCCGTGCTTCCATGAAGCGAAGCACAACGCGGCACAGACCGGACGGTTGGTGGAAGACCTGGCCACCCACACACGACCATCGCCATCCATGGCTGAGTCAGGGAAATAGTCCTCATATTTTCTCTCTCTACTGACTTCATGCACTGACGTAATCTCTCTCTGTACCGACTTCATGTACTGACGTCATCTCTCTGTACTGACTTCATGCACTGACGTAATCTCTCTCTGTACCGACTTCATGCACTGACGTCATCTCTCTCTGTACCGACTTCATGCACTGACGTAATCTCTCTCTGTACTGACTTCATGCACTGACGTCATCTCTCTCTGTACCGACTTCATGCACTGACGTCATCTCTCTCTTACTGACTTCATGCACTGACGTCATCTCTCTCTGTACCGACTTCATGCACTGACGTCATCTCTCTCTTACTGACTTCATGCACTGACGTCATCTCTCTCTGTACCGACTTCATGCACTGACGTCATCTCTCTCTGTACCGACTTCATGCACTGACGTAATCTCTCTCTGTACCGACTTCATGCACTGACGTCATCTCTCTCTGTACCGACTTCATGCACTGACGTCATCTCTCTCTTACTGACTTCATGCACTGACGTTATCTCTCTCTGTACCGACTTCATGCACTGACGTCATCTCTCTCTTACTGACTTCATGCACTGACGTCATCTCTCTCTGTACCGACTTCATGTACTGACGTCATCTCTCTCTGTACTGACTTCATGCACTGACGTCATCTCTCTCTGTACCGACTTCATGCACTGACGTCATATCTCTCTTACTGACTTCATGCACTGACGTCATCTCTCTCTGTACCGACTTCATGCACTGACGTAATCTCTCTCTGTACCGACTTCATGCACTGACGTCATCTCTCTCTGTACCGACTTCATGCACTGACGTCATCTCTCTCTTACTGACTTCATGCACTGACGTTATCTCTCTCTGTACCGACTTCATGCACTGACGTCATATCTCTCTTACTGACTTCATGCACTGACGTCATCTCTCTCTGTACCGACTTCATGCACTGACGTCATCTCTCTCTGTACCGACTTCATGCACTGACGTCATCTCTCTCTGTACCGACTTCATGCACTGACGTCATATCTCTCTTACTGACTTCATGCACTGACGTCATCTCTCTCTGTACCGACTTCATGCACTGACGTCATCTCTCTCTGTACCGACTTCATGCACTGACGTCATCTCTCTCTTACTGACTTCATGCACTGACGTCATCTCTCTCTGTACCGACTTCATGTACTGACGTCATCTCTCTCTGTACTGACTTCATGCACTGACGTCATCTCTCTCTGTACCGACTTCATGCACTGACGTCATATCTCTCTTACTGACTTCATGCACTGACGTCATCTCTCTCTGTACCGACTTCATGCACTGACGTAATCTCTCTCTGTACCGACTTCATGCACTGACGTCATCTCTCTCTGTACCGACTTCATGCACTGACGTCATCTCTCTCTTACTGACTTCATGCACTGACGTTATCTTCTCTGTACCGACTTCATGCACTGACGTCATATCTCTCTTACTGACTTCATGCACTGACGTCATCTCTCTCTGTACCGACTTCATGCACTGACGTCATCTCTCTCTGTACCGACCGACTTCATGCACTGACGTCATCTCTCCTGTACCGACTTCATGCACTGACGTCATATCTCTCTTACTGACTTCATGCACTGACGTCATCTCTCTCTGTACCGACTTCATGCACTGACGTCATCTCTCTCTGTACCGACTTCATGCACTGACGTAATCTCTCTCTGTACCGACTTCATGCACTGACGTCATCTCTCTCTTACTGACTTCATGCACTGACGTCATCTCTCTCTGTACCGACTTCATGCACTGACGTCATCTCTCTCTGTACTGACTTCATGCACTGACGTCATCTCTCTCTGTACCGACTTCATGCACTGACGTCATCTCTCTCTGTACCGACTTCATGCACTGACGTAATCTCTCTCTGTACCGACTTCATGCACTGACGTCATCTCTCTCTCTCTCTGTATTCTCTCATCACTGACGTCCTCTCTCTGGTACCGACTTTCATGCACTGACGTCATCTCTCTCTTACTGACTTCATGCACTGACGTCATCTCTCTGTACTCCTCTGTACCGACTTTCATGCACTGACTGACTCACTCTCTCTCTGTACCGACTTCATGCACTGACGTAATCTCTCTCTGTACTGACTTCATGCACTGACGTCATCTCTCTCTGTACCGACTTCATGCACTGACGTCATCTCTCTCTTACTGACTTCATGCACTGACGTCTCATCTCTCTCTGTACCGACTTCATGCACTGACGTCATCTCTCTCTGTACCGACTTCATGCACTGACGTCATCTCTCTCTTACTTACCGACTTCATGCACTGACGTCATCTCTCTCTGTACCGACTTCATGCACTGACGTCATCTCTCTCTGTACCGACTTCATGCAGACTCACTGAAACGTAATACTACTGACTCTGGGTAACGACTTGAAACGAACGTATCTCACTCTGACGTCATCTCTCTCCTGACCTGACTTCATGCACTGACGTCATCTCTCTCTCTGTACCGACTTCATGCACTGACGTCATATCTCTCTTACCTGACTTCATGCACTGACGTCATCTCTCTCTGTACCGACTGTTCACACTGACTGTCATCTTCTCGACTGTAACCGTTCATGCACTGACGTAATCTCTCTCTGTACCGACTTCATGCACTGACGTCATCTCTCTCTGTAACCGACTTCATGCACTGACGTCATCTCTCTCTTACTGACTTCATGCACTGACGTCATCTCTCTCTGTAACCTCTTCTGCACTCTCGTACCTCATCTCGCACGCTGTACCCTGACCGACTTCATGCACTGACGTCATATCTCTCTGTACACTTACCTGACGACTTCATGTTCATGCACTGACGTCATCTCTCTCTGTACCATACTCTCTCTCTGTAACTGACTTCATGCACTGACGTCATCTCTCTCTCTGTACCGACTTCATGCACTGACGTCAATCTCTCTCTTACCGTACTGTACTGCTCTGTACGCGCATCCGACTTCATGCACTGATCCGATCTTCTTAACGGACTTCATATCACTTTACTGACTTCATGCATGCACTGACGTCATCTCTCTCTCTCTGTACCGAACCTTCATGCACTGACGTCATCTCTCTCTGTACCGACTTATTCATGCACTGACGTAATCTCTCTCTGTACTGTACCGACTTCATGCACATGACACTGACGTCATCTCTCTCTTACTGACTTCATGCACTGACGTCATCTCTCTCTGTACCGACTTCATGCACTGACGTCATCAATCTCTCTCTTACTACTGACTTCATGCACTGACGTCATCTCTCTCTGTACCGTGTACCGACTTCATGCACTGACGTCATCTCTCGTCTCTCCTCTGTACGCCGACTTCATGCACTCGGACGTAATCTCTCTCTGTAACCACCGACCGACTTCATGGCACTGACGTCATCTCTCTCTGTACCGACTTCATGCACTGACGTCATCTCTCTCTTCTCTGTACTGACTTCATGCACTGACGTTATCTCCTCTCTGTACTGTACTCTCTCTGTACCGACTTCATGCACTGACGTCATATCTCTCTCTACTGACTTCATGCACTGACGTCATCTCTCTCTGTACCGACTTCATGTACACTGACGTCATCTCTCTCTGTACTGACTTCATGCACTGACGTCATCTATCTCTCTCTGTACCGACTTCATGCACTGACGTCATCTCTCTCTTACTGACTTTCATGCACTGACGTCATCTCTCTCTGTACCGACTTCATGCACTGACGTCATCTCTCTCTGTACCGACTTCATGCACTGACGTCATCTCTCTCTTACCGACTTCATGCACTGACGTTATCTCTCCTACTGTATCTTCTCTCTCTCTGTACCGACTTCATGCACTGACGTCATCTCTCTCTCTACTGACTTCATGCACTGACGTCATCTCTCTCTCCTGTAAACCGACTTCATGCAACTGACGTCATATCTCTCTTACCTCTCTCTTACTGACTTCATGCACTGACGTCATATCTCTCTCTACCGACTTCATGCACTGGACGTCATCTTTCGCTCTTACCTTACCGACTTCTTCATGCACTGACGACGTCATCTCTCGTCTCTCTGTACCGACTTCATGCACTGACGTCATCTCTCTCTGTACCGACGTCATGCACTGACGTCATCTCTCTCTGTACCGACTTCATGTACTGACGTCATCTCTCTCTCTCACACACACACAAAATCACGTCTGGCCGGATCCCTTACACGGGTGTATTTATCTTCTTTTAAAACTGTTCTATCGAGAAATTTATCCTCGCGAAATAATCGATATATGTCGACAGAGGTTGGCAGGGCAATGGTATCCTTTCAAGAGCCTTACAGATTTCCTTTCTTTATAAAAATAAATCGTATAATGAGAAAATCTCATCTGCTCGATAAAAATCGGAATAAAAACGCGTTTCGTTGGAGAGAGAGAAAGAATGAAAGAATTCGTTTAGTCAATAAATTGCTGAATGAGTAGGAGTTTTTTTAAAAAAATAAATAAACAGCCTGCTGTTTTTTATCCGACCCCCAGAAAATACGATTCATTTTCGGTTATCCAACCTTTGTAGTTCGCGAGTCGGTCACCAGGGGAGCCGTATCCGCTGTCTGCGCATGCTTACAGGTCGCTCCATGTCAAATGGTTAGCATCCTTTACACTATTTGTTGATCGGTTGCATTCTTTCTCGCTGGCTGGTGATCTTTATTAGTGGTGATAATTGTAATTCCTGCAATATGTCGTCTGATAATATCAATAATAATTAGGCAAGAAATCCAAAGAAAAGAAAGCGCGTAGTCCTTAGTACTGAGCAAAACTAAAGAAAGAACAGGGAAGAAGTCGGTTCATCCGGGTATCCGACCATCTCCAGATCCCGTTACGGTCGGATAACTGACTGTTTACTGTAAATGTCTGTAAGGGTCGATTTATTTAACTTTCACCATCTTGTTTCGGTTTCCATGACGACGTTGAGATTACCGCGCTCCCGACGACAAACCCACACAACAAGAATAAAAAGATTAAAAACAAAAACGTAGCCGGTGGAACGTTAATGTCGCAAAATGTGTCGTCCTCAAAAACGGACGTGATAACCCCGTAAGCGTTCGTGGTATGGAGGGGATAGTGTTGCACTCGCTTCACCATCATGAACCCTGAATACTCTGCCATTTCCTTTTTTTAGAAAAAAGCCCCTTTTACGAGTATGACGTTGGCAAACATTAGCAATACATTCAGGAGAAATGCTGGCAAATAAGGGGCGGAAGGGGACGCCAATGACAAACTTCTGTGTATACGCCTTTTGTTTAAATTTAAGTAACTTTTTCTGTACATGCGAAAAATTTGAATTTTCACCTGGGCGAAGCTTCCCCCAGCTTCACTTGAAGGTTTGTAAAAAGAAAAAAGCAAATAACCTTTCGCTCAAATTGACTCGCATGGTCATACTTGTAATCTTCTGAGCTTTAATGACGGCGGTTGTGAGAAATGAAAAGTGGCATCATCTGGACAGCCAGTGATCGCTATCGGGCTCGATAATGCTTCCAAAAATATTGGAAACTTGTTTGTTAGGCTGCAGAGAAAACACGTTCGGACAAGAATGTCACGTGGACTGACCGTCCGCGCCACAGTTTGTCACTTCGCTCTCTAGACAATAAAGGCGCTAACTATCACAGTGATTGACAGTATAGGTAAAGAAAGGGTTACAGTTGATAAAGAGATTGAAAAAGAGCTATCCTGATGACAATCGGCAACACAGACCGAAATTAAAACTTCATTGTAGCACCATTTTCAGCCAAGAAGTTTAGATTTCTGGAAGAATGGAGTATATGTCGTCGGCGGGGCCAACACCCAATCCGGCTTGAGGTCTCAGCAATTTCAAGCCTGCATGCTGTTAATGTTTCACTTATGTGGCGTCTTGTGGTAAGCCCTAAAATGCTCCCTTATTTTAAATGGCTGGGTGGGTCCCACGTGAACCAAAACTCACACGAATGGCTCATGAATAGGAAATGTTAACCAACAGATCATATTTGACGATCGCAGTAAAGGCCGGTTTTAGGAGAAAAGAACAGAAGGTTATTACGACTGAAGACCGCAAAAACAACCAACAGCTTCTGAGTGCACTGTATTAAGACAAAAAACTAACTAACTAAAACAATTAGGCAATCGGAAGTATTGTGAAAGCAAAAGTTAAGGGGGAAAAATTATTTTATACTGTATGCATATTCCCGGGCTCGATATTTTCAGTACAACAAACACGTGTAGCCATAGACATTCATCTGCAGAAACTCATTCACTATGTTTCTCATTAACAACACAAAACCCTTCCGCGCGTCAGGCGAGTATTCAAAGTTTGACTTAAGGAAGCCCTAGGGATATAAGGAATCGTCATATGGCGATTACCAGATGGAAGCAATGACTGGCGCAAAGCAATTCATTATTCGTGCGGGCGTCCATTGTTTCCGATGAACTGTGGACGCACTCAGTCGAAACGGTTACGTGTACAAAGCTCTCAGTAATAGTTCCTTCGGAAAATCAATGAATGGTCGTCTGCCGAAGATACCTTATTTAAATAAGATATATGTAAACAGTTACTTTCGTTGAAACTCGTCAAACGTTTATTTTGGTTTTTTCAACTTTCTTGAACATTTAGTATTGACGCGGTCCAAGATGCACTGCTCTGGACATCTTCAGAGACAGCGGTAGCGCTTGGTCTGAGATGGTCGGCTACAGCGGGATACATCATATCGTTTTCGGTGTGGGCCTCCGCGTGCGGATTACAAACCCCCCCCCCAAACTCGGTCAGGCATAGAATAAGTAAGTAGCGTTCTCGCTCACCACCCGAGTCAGTGCTGGTGGACGGAACTGTCTATCGAGGTGCTTCCTTCAGCTCTGTAGAGCAGGGCTTGTTTCCCAAACTTTCTGAAGCCACGGTACCTTTTTGTTAAGAAGAGATTTATGGAACCAAGTCCAAAAGGTAGAGCTTAAATGATATAAGACAGATGGTAGGGAAACAAAATATGCACCCATTGTAGTTCTCTATGATTTTTTGACACACACACACACACACACTCTCTCTCCTCTACTCACAACACTCACACACCACTCCACACACACTCTCTCTCACGCACACACACTCTCTCTCACACACACTCTCTCTCACACACACTCTCTCTCTCTCTACACACTCAACACACACTCACACAACTCACACACTCTCTCACACACACTCTCTCACACCACACTCTCTCTCTCACACACACACACTCTCTCTCACACACACACTCTCTCTCACTCACACATACACCCACTCACACCACTCTCAATCACACACCACACTCTCTCAACACACACAACACACACACACACACACACACAACACACACGCACATATATATATATATATATATATATATATATATATATATATATATATATATATAGTTATTGAAATTTCAGAAACCAAATAGTGTATTTTAAAAGTTTGGGCGAAAAATATAGTAAATCATTTTATTTACTATTTTTATATTATCCTATTTATTGTTGTAATAAAAGGGGAAAAAAGTCACTTATTGTAAGAATAAAAAGTAATGTGATAAAACTAGCAAATGTTTTATTGGTATGATTTTTTCAACATTTCACCATAACTGTGCTGTTCGAGGTGTTGGATAGTATTGCTTGTCTTTGGAAAAAAGTTCAATATTTGGCAACAACAGGTGTCACCTGTAAGCGTAGATCAGCTTCTACATCCAGTCTGTTTCTACACCTGGTTTTGGCTGAAGAGAGAGAGAGAGAGAGAGAGAGAGCGAGAGAGAGAGAGAGAGAGAGGGAGCGAGATCAGCGAGATCTCTAGAGATCGATGGAGAGAGAGAGCGATATGAGCAGAAGCTAGCTAGGAGAATGTAGAGCGAGAGGGATTGCGAGGAGCGCGCGAGCGATGGCGCTAGATTGTATCGAGGCTCGAGTCTGTGCCGTCGCGCCTTCTCTTCGCGCCGCTAGAGAGCGCGCTCGCTTTGAGCTGGCTTCTGCTCCCTCGCTCTCCGGGCTGTCTAGCGCTCTCGCTTTCTCGCTCGATTTCTCGCTCGTCAGCTCCCTCGCTCCTCAGCTCTCTCGCCCTCTATCTCTCGCACGCGAGCGCTCTCTCTCGCGCTCTCTCTGTCTGTTCGCATATCTCTCCTTTAGCTCTATCTCTTTCTGTCTCGTCCTCTCGCTCTAGTGTGTCGCCGCGCTTTGTCGAGCGCTCCCTCCGCCTCTCGACTCGCTCCCTCGCTCTCTCGTTCTCTCTCTCTGCTCCTCTCGCTCTCTCTCTCTCGCTCTCATCTCTCTCTCGCTCCTCTCTCGCTCTCCTGCTCCCGTTTTCTCTTCCCCCCTTTCCTCCTTCCCTTTTTTTCCCCTTTCTTTCGCCTTTCCCCCCCTTTTTTTTTTTTTTGTTTTTCTTTAGCAATTTCAGGATGTTCATTTAAAAGTTGGATCCAGAAATTCATAACGTGCACTTGGTCAAACTTGTCATTTGGTGTGAAATCATTTGAAATGTTTGTAAGTTGTTCTTTCTCTTTTAATACCAAATCAGACATCTTTGCGTGGGAACTAAAAGGATCTTGCACCCAGTATAATATTTCTGCAGGAGCGGGAAAATATTTTCCAAAAATTAAACACACACCAGACAAATGTTGTATAACTGAGATCTGGACCCCGTTATCAAGAGACAGGGTTTTGCTTTGTTAAAAATTCGCTAAGATTTGAAAAGTAGGTGTTTTTTTAGAAACACATTCACGTCAAAGTTCGAGTTTTTGTTGAAACGCGTCCATTTTACTTTGAACTTTGAAATCAGTTATACATACTTACACCTCGCATTGATGCATTAAGTTCATCTAGACGTGTAAATATATCTGCCGTGTATGCCACCTTCTGTATCCAACATTTGTCACTTAATTTCTATGTTAATTCAAAATGTCCTGATAGGAACAGCCTCATCTCTCCTCTCAGCTCATAAAATCGAACTAACACCTTTCCCACGCGATAACCATCGCACCTCATACTGATGTGATAACGTTTTACGTGCACTCTCCATTTCCTCACAAAATATACTAAAAATCCTGGAATACGGAGATCTTGATTTTATAAAATCCACAATTTTAACTGTCGCGTTCAGCACATCCTTAGGAACTTGCTGCATTGATTGCAAGTGCGTGACGATGAAGACAGAAGTGGTTGCTTTCAACATACGGAACTAAATTTTTGATGCGTGCCACAGCATCTTTCATTTTGGCTGCGGCTCCATCACATTTGCCAAGATACTTAATGCTTTTTCATAAATGAATTGGCCAAATTAAAGATTTCTTCACCCGCAATTTTTTGCCAAGAGAGGTTTGCATATAAGAATATCTTCAGCAATGGAAGATTCGTGTATATATCGTACAAACGCAAGCCAGGCCCATATGTCAGTAGACTCTTCCGTTCGAAGTGACAAACCCGCTGGGCTCATTAGTCCCGCTTCACAAAGAGCTGACATTTCCTTGATTCGTTTAGACACAGTATTGTCTGAGAGCGGTACGTTATCCATTTATTTTTTTTTCAAATATTAATTTATCATCAGTCATACGTGCCACTAAATCCTCTGATCGAGGTTTAATCAAATTTTCCGCATTAATGTGACTCACCCGATTCTGCTACTGCATAACTGACGCGATATGAAGCAACGAGTGCATTTCTGCTTTCATTTGGCACAAGAGTTCTAAACGCGGCTGCTTTCCCTCATAAAATACTCAGAAAGTCTATCTCTCAAACGTGGACGTTTGGTCTGAAGATGCCTTTATAGTTTGGCGGGATTCAGACCACTGTTACTCGGTCCCTGTTCAAATTCAACGCGCACCCCACCTGGTTTGTCTTCGTCACCGGTCTAGGTTAAAAAAAAAACCAATCTTAATGGAACTTTCGTCATACTTCGTCTTCTCACCTGTACTTGCGTTTGTTTTAAGTTATCAGAAAGATGAAAGTTTGACCTGTGTGTGTATAGACAGGGCGAAGTAGGAGAAACACCAGCAGCTCTAGCACATTTGTCTTGTTCCTATCGTTTTCTCTTTGTTTTCAGTCTTATCTCCTTGTTTACCAGTTTTTGCCCAGTGATCCATGTGTAGGGGGGAATGACGATTTCTAAATAATAACATCGCTGTGAGGGCTGGTTATTTCCTCACAGACCTCCAAATATAGTGGTGACAACAAGATGAAGGTCTTCACTTGGTGAAATCCGAAAATAGAATATGAACAAAAGGATAATGCAGATGCAAAAAAAAAAACACAAAACAGACTTAGATGTGATCTATCTCACTGTGGCAATACTGCTGGCTTGACACTATATATTACAGCAGATAACAGCAGTTCTTTGCTTATCAGTAGCAACAATCGAAAAGAGAGAGAGAAGTGTCCAGTCTCTCTATTTACAGTGGGGTTCAGCCGCTTCCTCTCGCGGGAGGTGAATGGGTCAAGGGGGGGATAATCTATTTCAGATGGCTAATTCAACCACAATAATGCATATCCAAAAACACGAAAACAACTAAACAAAACAATGTTATTTCCCCTCTCTCCCAGTCTTTCATATAAAGTCTTGCGGATCTCTATGCGGAACCCAGTTTTGAAGACCCCGCTATAGAACCCATATCAAGGTGTGACGTTTCTTCTTTCGGGCAGCTACCGAGAGCTTGACAGGATGTCCCCATCTCTCCGCAGGATGAAGATGCGGTCTAACGGCTTGTTGAGAGCACTGTCTGACCGTTGAAGACTAACACGAGCAGCGGAAGCAGGCTGAGAGGAGTTCTCTGACAGTGGTCATGCATGGCTGAGACACCACCCTTTCAGCGCAAGAATTTTTAACGAACCCTCTGCAGGCCATGGCATCAACACGGCAATCTGTCTGTTGTGCCATGGGATGCGATTCAGACCACCGAGCAACTTTCAAACCGGAAGTTTGCAAAGGAACTGCAAATTCTACCCGATGCACCAGCAGTTTCTGAGAAGACCTTGCACTTGCAGATGTCAAGGGTCACTATCTAAAGAAGGAAATATTTCTGGTAAATTGTTCCCCAGCTCACACTAGTCACGCAGCGCTAAGTCGGAAAACGAGTTGGGGTTTTTGCTATTCTGCTAACGGCCTGGCTAATGAAAATCGGACAGAAAACCCAGTTGAGCAAGCGGGAGTATCCCAGACCGGCTCCCATAAACCCATCTTCCGAGACTCCTGGATGTGTTAGCACGTTGCTAAGGAAAAATAGTGCGCTTCAAAGTATTAACCTCGCTTATTTTCGCCAGTGCTTTGTACGGTTCTAGAATAAACAGGTGGGTTTTTTTTTTCTTTTCTTGTCAAGTCTCGATGTTTTGAGAAAAACTTGAGCCTGTTCCACGGACTTTTCTTCTAAACATTAGCAGATACCTCAATCGTTCTTTATGCGAAACGCCGTAGGTTACGAGAAGTACTGGCTTTCATACTCATTTTTGGACAGAAACAACTTTGAAAACCTTTCGTTTGACTATGGACATACATTCTTGGCTACCAGAAAGGCGAGGAGAGCTTTGAATTCAAACTGCGACGCCATTCCTTCCACCAACTTTGTATAGTTTTCGTGACACCCGCTCTAAAAGCCTGGCAGTGATTTTACGGCGGTGACAAGGGGCAAAGATTCTGAAAATCGCAATAACGTTCTAGTACAGTTGTCCTCCCCTGGTATTCGAAGGGGTTAACTTCCTAGAGCACCTGCAAAGAGTGAAAACCCGCGAATATTGGACGTGGTCCATAAAAGTGCCCATAAACGTCAAAATATAACGTAACATATAATAAAAAATATAAGTAAATATATAATAATAATTTAATAAAAAATACAACACTCAGAGAAACACTCGAGATAGATGATGCTGGGCTGCATCTCCCTGAGACAGCACCTCGTGGCAGCAGCCAATCAGCAGCGAGGAGAAATGAATAACCGCGCCTCCGATTGGCTACTTCAAACCTCCAGCCAATAGCGTTTATTTTATATTGATATTTTGCTGAATTTACGTTAGTATTCATATTACAAATTAGTAAATTATATTGTTATTAATAATTTAGCGTTAAAAAGCGTGAAAAAATATATAGTGCCACGAAAAAAGCCATTAAAAAAAGCCTATGTATAGAATTATACTAAAAAAATTTTTTTTTTTGTTTTTGTTTTTTCCTTACTGTCCAGGGTGGGGTCGGGATTCCCTCTCCAGGACCCGTGTCTCATAAACCAAACCAACGGTCGCGCCGACGACGAGGCCCGGCCGCTCGACTAGACACTCGCATTTTCGTAACCCGGCTTCTAGAGTTCGGATCCTGACGCAATCTGGTTTAAAACTATCTCAGAAACGTAAGAGTTCGGTTCAAGCGGGTTAATCGGAAACGAGGGAATCGCGTGACATTTCCGCGGGGGGTTCTTAAAGGAAGGTTTTGGTTAATATCGTTTCGCAAAAAAAAAAAATAATAAAATAAAATTAAAAAAAATTAAAGAGCACTGGCCTTTCTGCCAATATCCACGCAGCGAATGCCGATAACTGTTACGGAGGACACGAGTTGGTGACAAAAAAGAAAACGAACGACAAGCACTGATGGATTTTAATATTAATTTACACCTTTAACAAACAAATAAACTGTAGAACGAACAGTTGAAGAAAAGCACCGCTATTTTTCTTACTTTTTTTTATAGCAAAGTTAGATCGATATAAAAGTGCAACTGGACGACACTTAGCGTTCTTCTCGTGGTCCTCCCTTTTTTCCTCTATCCTTCTCGTCGGACTTGAAACATCGTTGTCAATGCCCACGGAATCTCTCAGCTGTAAAGACAGAGTAGGTACCCTTCTCCCAGACGAATGCTGGCGAAAATGCATTTGGTTATGAATACTGGAACTGGATTTCTGGCTAGATAAATTCTCTTCAGAAAGCTAATGCCTATTTAAAATGGCTTCATATTGCCAAATTTTACTTAGTATCTGCTGAGACTACAGAGAGAGATGGAGAGAGAGAGAGAGAGATGGGGAGAGAGAGAGAGAGGAGAGAGACAGAGAAGAGAGAGAAGAGAGAGAGAGAGAGAGAGAGAGAGAGAGAGAGAGGAGAGAGAGAGAGAGAGAGGGGGGAGATAGAGAGATAGAAGAGAGAGAGAGGAGAGAAGAGAGAGAGAGAGAGAGAGAGGAGAGAGAAGAGAGAGAGAGATAGCGCTAGATAGAGCGCCAGCGAGAGCGATCTAGAGATCTGAGAGCTATGGATCGAGAGAAGATATGGAGAGAGATAGAGAGAGATAGAGAGTCTCTCTCTCTGGAGCGCTCTCTCCTCGAGCTGCAAGCGACGAGAGAGATCTAGCTCTAGAGCGAGATTCTCTCTCGAGCTCAGCGAGAGCTCTCGCGATCTCGCCTCGAGCTCTCGAGCTCGAGCGCGCGCTTGCCTCAGTCTCTCTCTCGAGCGAGAGAGATAGATCTCTTTTCGCCTCTCTCTCTTTATCTCCTCTGTCGCTCTCTCTCTCTTAAGAGCTATCTCTGATCTTTCGAGAGCTCTCTCTTTGCTCTCTATCTCGTGCTCTGATCTTTCTCGCTCCTCGCTCGACTCGCCGTGGATACTCTCGTCTCTCTCTTGCCTTCTCCTCGCTCTTTCGAGCTCCTTATCTCTCTCGCTCTCTTTTCTATCGCTCGCCGCTCTCTCCTCTCTCTCTCTCTGCTCTCTGTCGCGCGCGCTCTCTCAGCTTTCTAGACCTCTCTCTCTCGCTTTCCGCTCGACTGTCTCTCTCGCTTGTTGGCGCTCCTCGCTCTTCGTCTATCCATCTCTCTCTAGCGCTCTCTCTCCTATCAGCTTTGGGCGTTGCCCTTTTTCCTTTTCCTTTTTTTCTTTTTTCTCCACTTCTAAAGACTTTCTTTTTTTTTCAATGAGCGAAATAATCTGGTTTCACTTGCCGTAAATCGAGAAACAAGAAGCAGTCTAAATTTTCAGTGAGATCGCCAAGACGGGCGACGGAAAGAGACAAACGCCGGGTCTACTAGAGCCAGGAATGTCGCGTGCGAGAGTTCGTGTTGAAGCGCATGCGTCGCGGGTACGACCGATTCCGGCGAGCGTTGTACGAGAAAAGCATTCTCAGTTCCTGTCGGAAGTAAGCTCCGGTGATGCTGTACAAAAAGAAATTGACGCAGTAGTTGACGTAGAAGATCGTGCGCGTTATCCACAGCAACCCCCGAAGGCAGTTTGAGTTGGACGAGAGAAGCTCCGTAATAGAGACGTCGGAGTGGCGCATGAAGTTCAGAGACCAGACGACAAAGAAGGGCAGGTTGAAGCCGATGAAGCAGAAGGAGATGACCAGCAGGATGAAGGTGAACTCGAGCCGGATAATGTTTTCCTCCGTAATCAGCTTGCACTCCTTCTGTCGCTTGTTGCGGATGACCAGCGCCCGGATAATAAGAACGTTGAGGATGGTGATGATGACAAACGGAATCGGGGTGATGAGCATGGCGAAGACCGTGTCGAGGATAAAGGACGAGTTCTTCAGGTGGGGGTTGCCGGTGCAGATGCTGAAGCCGGTGTTGGAGGCTCTGAAGACGCCACTCATCACCGGCTTGTAGATGGTGAGCATGGCCGATACCACCACCAACGTGACAATGGTCTTCCTGGTGCTGCTGGCGCTGCACTCCTGGCGCTTTCGGAACGGGTGGCAGACGCCCAGGTAGCGCTCCACGGTGAAGGAAACCACGAGCCAGGCGGACAAGAAGCGCGAGGTGTAGGACAGGTAGAAGAACAGCTGGCAAAAGCCCTCGGTGTGCAGCAGGTAGAAGTGGCGGCTTCCTTCGCGCGGCCAGAGCGCCAGACCGCGGTTGAGCCACTCCAGCAGAACGTAGAAGACGAGCGAACACATGTCGCTGACGGACAGAGCAGCCAGGTACTGGCTGGCCGACAGGCGGCGCAGGTTGCGCGACAAGAAAACGCTGAGCGAGATGCTGTTGCCGAGCAACCCCACGATGATGATGACCGGTGTGAAATATGTGTAAAATGTCCGCCCGATGCGTATCAGCGGAAAGGTCTTCGTGTAATTTTCCGGAAACGTGAAGTTCATGAAGGCGTCGCTATTATTAAGATTTTTCTAAAATAGAAAAAGAAGTGATTAGCATAAGCAGAAGTCTATAAAAATACAAGTACGCAAAGCAACCAAGTGGTGGACCGACGCGTTGTTGACCGTGTGAGTGTGTGTGGAGTTATCCTCCTTGCGCTCTTTTCGGTCAATGACGGAAGCATGTACCTGAGATTAGTTCACGTAGCAGACGATAAATGCCGGAAACAGAGAAAATAGCTAACCTGACCAGTTTGAACCATCAAAAGAATAAAGATCAGAATGAATTTTTTTTCTTCTGCATTTATTAAATATAAGATAAAGACAATCTGAATTTAATGAAGGTCAAAGGTTTTGCTGTTATACTGCTTTTGCTTATTAATTTTACGTCCCCCTATAAAATGAATGTATCTGCCCTAAATTTACATAATACAGGTATCATAATGTTTGTTTTGGACGTTTAGGAAGGCAGATTACTGGTGTGCAAAATCAGGTGTCTAAAACAGTCGGGTCCAACGATGATTCTTCGCGCCCAAAATCAAAGGGCAGATCCCTAAAAATTTGAACATCTATTGTGAGTCTGTGGCCAGTATTATCGCGAAGTTCACTGCGGTAAAGCTACTTGGATGGTCTTGAGAAGTGTCCACGTCAAAAGTCTTCCCTTTGCTCATCACGTCCACATTCGCCGGCAAAAATCTCTTGAATCTGACACAGCCCGCAAACATCAGAATGGGCGACAGACGAGTCCACCGTCACCTCGACCGACTTGACTACAAAGGTTGTTTAGCACTTGAAACAACTCTTCTACAATAGAGATAAAACGCTTTGAAAGGACTGATCAGAGTTGTATGGAAATCGGCGGTGTGTGTGTGTGTTCTTCTCCAGTGAATCCAAGTTTCAGAAATGTACGCTTGGACATCACTTCGGAAGAAGGAGAAGCCAGAATGATGCTTGCTGAAAGATGTTTAAATTCTGACCGGTTTATTGTCCTTCTAAAGACATGTACCACGGTACCGGTAAGATATCGAGGTTCGCTGGCCATATTCTTCAGGAGAACACTCCACATGCTACACCTCTTGTGCGGCCAAGGTTCGGATGAGGTATAGTGCTATTCAGCTTTTTTCTCTGGGTGCCCCGAAGCGTTAATATAAATCCAATAAGCAATTTTGGAGCAGCTGAGAGCGACCCGTCGACTTCCAGCAATAGGATGGAACCGAAAGAAGCTCTTAAAAACGGATATGGTGGAGCCTGGGCCAAGCGATGATACAAAAAAATCTGTTTGGTTCTTTGGCCAATAGGCTTTTCGTGGTGCAAAAGACGACTCGACCAAGTAAAGGCAGGAAGAATTTCCCCTCATTGCTTTGTCTTTATCTGCCACTTTACGTAACAAAACACTACAATAACTAGATGCTACCAAATCACTATGGCAGGGTACTATGTATACAATTATCTCATGTAGTTTCTCTCATGCATTGTGTTACTATCTAACTACCGTTAGATTCACTGTTCGTTTTTATTTGCTTTAATAATTTATTTATATTTCTGCATCCTGCCTCTGGCATAGGCTGTGCTTCAAGGTAAGTCTGTCTACTAAAAAAAACACCTTTTTTCTTAAAAAGATATTTCATTTGATAACTCGCAAACAGACAAGAATGCTTTTTTTTTAAATGCTTCTATAGCAAAAGAAAAAAAAATATGTTTTTACGTTGCAATGGAGATTTGAAGAGATTCAGATAACATTTTATTGCTGCCCGCCTGCATGTGACGACGTTATATCAGGTTAGGGTTAGTTCAAGGGTGGTAATCCATGACAGTTTAAGATGTCAAACTAATGCGAGCGTGTACCTGTGGAAAATCGAACCTGGAGCCCGTAATAATGGACATCGGTAATTTGGAAAAGGGCTGAAGGTAGATTCAGTCGGATGACTTGTGAAAGAACATGATCTGAGTTTTGAGGAAAGAGTGAAGTCGTTGTGGTTGCCTAGTTTGTCCTGCAGACGTTTTTTGAGTGGGGTGGCATGATTAAAAATTTCAAAATTCTTTCCGGAAGAAAGTGCATAAACTTACATCGTTTTTCTTTTGTGTTAATGGACGGTATATCACGTGTCATTAGAAGACACTGTGCGTAAGAAACGTTCTATTTAGACGTTAGGGAAAATGGATCTTTTAAAAAAGTTAATGATGCTATACTTCACCAGGCCAGATAGGAAAAGTAAAAAGTAACGTGTTAATATTCGTTTAAAAAGAAACCAGACGCATGTGAGTAAGTGTGTGGGTTTGACGGGAAAGTTACACACACAGAGAGAGAGAGGGAGAGATGGGAGAGAGAGAGAGAGAGCGAGAGAGAGAGGAGAGGAGAGAGAGAGAGAGAGAAGAATCTTCACCGAATTTTTTCAATTCAGAGAAACGAAATGTTTTCTCCTAAATTAGTTATGAAAGCTAAACTTTGAGTTCCATTCTGACTTAAGCTTTGTCACGAGTAAATTAAACAATCCCGGATTTTCGCTACACGATCAGACCCATCTCTCGCAATCCACCCTCCTACCTTAGCTCGTTTGTTTGTCCGTGACTGGTGCAGATGTAAAACGCGATTTTTGGATATCTCCCCTTTCTCGTAAATTTTCTCTGGATACTCCGATTTTCACAAGTTCGAGGCGGTATCTCCACACACCCAACCATCCATATTCCTTACTAATGTCGTTTCTTACCATGATGCGACTAATATTTGGTAGGGCTGGCCCTAGATTTGTGGAGGTCCACGTTTACAGTCGAATCTCTCCGAAGCTCTTACGGACTCTCATCCTTCCTCCCTCTCTAAGTTACTGACGTCATCTCTCTCTCTCCCTATCCCCCCCTCTCTCTGTACTGACGTCATCTCTCTCTCTCTTTCCCTCCCTCCCTCTCTCTTACTGGCGTCATCTCTCTTTCCCTCCCTCTATCTGTACTGACGTCATATCTCTCTCTCTCTCCCTCCCTCCCTCTCTCTGTACTGACGTCATCTCTCTCTCTCTCTCCCTTCCTCCCTCTCTCTGTACTGGCGTCATCTCTCTCTCCCTCCCTCCCTCTCTCTGTACTGACGTCATATCTCTCCCTCCCTCCCTCTCTCGTACTGACGTCATATCTCTCTCTCTCTCTCTCCCTCTCTCTCTCTGTACTGACGTCATCTCCTCTCTCTATCTCGTCACGAACTGATGAACTAAACGTAATTTGGAGATCGATGCACCATAAATCACGCATATTGTTATGTTAAATGGGTTTTCTCTTTTTCCATTTAAATAGCAAATTGAAAACATAATACGTAAATACATTATTTAGATTGCTCAGACAGGCCGTTGAGGTTTTTTTTTTTTTAAAAAGTGTCTAATTATTTTATTGATGAATAGTAATTTGATGATTATGTTGACGCAAGAAAGAAAGCTGACGCCATTTTATATAAAATATGACAAATTGGAGTTTTCTGTTTGAAAATGGACCTTCTTAGCATAATATTGCTATAAAAGTTGGCATACTTAAAAATCTTTATTGAGAAATAATAAAATTGTTTCGGAATCTCCTTAGAAATTATGTTAAAAAAAAATATTCGAAGACTCTCGTGTTGTTCTGCTTCACTTGTAGAAGCATCATTTCAGAAACAGTACCAAGCAGGTATCTTGGCTGGCCGTGGTTTGGATGCCAGTGATGGCATCTAATTTAAAATAGACGAAGAAGGTGCTACCATGAAGGAAACCAAAGCTGACTGATGCTCGATAGAATGAAAATGGCTGGAATGGGTGAATCTATTCAACTTGGATGGAACAGAACTGGAAAAATGGAAAATATCTTAATTTCTTAAATTCGTTGGAACTGTGGGCATCAATTTTGCTAATAGTAAGTAATATATTAACCTATAATAACCACACTAAAGATGGAAATTTGTGATAAATTTTATTTAAAAAAAACGGGGTAACTTTCAACAACAAGTTTTACTTATTTGTTTTGGTGCTCCTCCTGGACGGGAGACTTAGTGGGAATGCATGGTAACCTGTGAAGGGGCTGTTGAATGGCAGTCAGAAGTCTCACCGGCAAATCTCTGATTATTAAGGTCTTAAAATGAAGCATGGTATAACGATTTTAAGGTTAAGTCAGTCTGCACATTAAGAGAGCGAGAGAGGTTGAGAGAGAGAGAGAGAGAGAGAGATTGATGATGATGATGATGATTGATGATGATGATGATGATGATGATGTCGTCAGTACAAAGAGGGAGATGACGTCAGTACAGAGATGATGATTGACGCCAGTGCAGAGAGAGAGAGAGAGAGAGAAGAGAGAGAGAGATGATGATGATGATGACGTCAGTACAGAGAGGGAGATGATGACGTCAGTACAGAGATGATGACGCCAGTGCGCAGAGAGAGAGAGAGAGAGAGATGATGATG
Source organism: Nautilus pompilius (assembly GCA_018389105.1). Taxonomy (NCBI): domain Eukaryota; kingdom Metazoa; phylum Mollusca; class Cephalopoda; order Nautilida; family Nautilidae; genus Nautilus; species Nautilus pompilius. Next base: position 174,342 of record JACATO010001589.1, read on the forward strand.
ATGATGACGTCAGTACAGAGATGATGATGACGCCAGTGCAGAGAGAGAAAGAGAGAGAGAGAGAGATGGTGATGATGATGATGACGTCGTCAGTACAGAGAGGGAGATGACGTCAGTACAGAGATGATGATGACGCCAGTGCAGAGGAGAGAGAGAGAGAGAAAGAGAGATGATGATGATGATGATGATGACGTCAGTACAGAGAGGGAGATGACGTCAGTACAGAGATGATGATGACGCCAGTGCAGAGAGAGAGAGAGAGAAAGCGAACAATAACAGAAACAGGCGCGGGTTCGAGTCGCTCTGTTATCGCCGTAGCGCGGCGCCAGCCACTCATTAATACGCTGGGCACGCGCCAGCGAAGGCGAGTCGCTCGAGCGGAAACCTCTTCTCCCCGTTCTTCCGCCACCTTTCCGACGCGCGCGCAATTTGTCTTCGATAATGAAGGAACCCGCTACGCCGGAGGAATGCGGAACGCGATGTCAGCCATCGTCAGTAGCGTCCGGTAACGAGCGGGAAGGTGGCATTCGTCCAGAAGACGGAGGAGGCCGGTCGGTTCCAGACGATCAGCCTACCATCTGTGATTTTCCAAACTAAAATCCATATCACCGACAAGAGTCTGTTGTCAGTCTGTCGTTTTCGATTAAAATTATCAACCAACTGCGCCTCTTTACCGATTTCTCCTGAAGTCTCGCCCCTTCTTAACAACCCGCCCGTAATAAATAGTCTACAGCTCTGCAGAGTTATTATACCGATTTCTCCTGAAGTCTCGCCCCTTCTTAACAACCCGCCCGTAATAAATAGTCTACAGCTCTGCAGAGTTATTACAGTGAAGCGAATTCCCATTTTTGCAAATGGCGCCGTCTTTTCTAACATGGCCGCGGTGTCCGTTCTCGTGGCCCAACCGCGGCCATGTTAGAAATCCCCTTCTGCCGGGAAATATGGGCACATTTTACTAATTCCTAACATGGAAGGTACAAATACAATTTTTCTTTTACAATCTGCACAAAAATAAAGGGGTAAATGAACATTTTTTATATAAAATTATTATTCGAAATTTTTTTTTTTTTTTTTAAAAAAAAACTTACCTTGGTGCGCTGATTATCTCGTCCCCCTTAAAAAATTTAAAAACTGTACTCTGAATCAGAAAGTTTCTCATATCTGTGTCTAGATGCCTCGTCGGAGTAGCTCGTTATTTTGGCGTGGAAACATGAACCTTTCGAAGAATTTTCAGAGCTTCTCCGCGTTGGCATCAGTTGTTGGCAATCACAAAGCCTCGAACCTACATGCTTATCTTGAATACAGCTGTGTATGGGATTTTAAAGATTTAGAGGAAGCAACTAAATGGTAAATTTTAGATTTTTCCTCCTAATTATTACATTTCTGGAAGAAGAAGAAGGAAAAAAGGGGGGGCCAACACCGAGATCTGCAGAACCTCCCACTTTACTTAGACTTTCCAATTGTCATTATCCCGGGGCACTGACAGAATTTAGCTTTAATCGAAGTTTCTCAAGCTAATTTTATTTTTAAATGAGGAAGTAGTGATGATAAAATATTTCGAAGGCTTATGCGTGAGTTTCTTTACCATACGTGGGGGGTATTTTAGAGTGTCCAGTTCTCAAAACCGAAACTTTTACAAAGCCATGACGAATAGGGTTCAGGTCTGGTGGCTTGGACTGCTTCTAGTCGGACTTCTTCGACAACGTGAGGGCTGTCGTAGACCCTCGGCTACCTCTGAGCAAAGCCAAAGGGATAGTTATCGGGGCCCCGCGAGGCTTGCCGTTGACACCCTGTGAGACAGATCCCCGATAAATGTATCGGCGGATTAACAAAGCTTAATAGGATAATTAAATGGTGAGTGTAATTCTGAAGTCTGTCTGTAATTAAGGAGCGGTCGTTGTCGTACATGAGGAAGAAGGGGCGAATTTGATCACGTGCTATCTTTAAAAAAAAAAAAAATCTCCAATCTGCCCGGAGTGGTTAAAGATCCAGTCACCGCTCATTTACCAGTCAGGTCAAACGGATCCTGCAGAGGCGCTGATTGTATCTTGTACGACCCTGGGCAACCACTGGACCAAACGAAACCCGACCAACTTTAATTTTATCTACCTCGCTCGATGTTCGCTGCCGAGCAGATACCGGGCGAAGGCGGCCCCTTTTCTTGGTTATGTAAGTCACCAAAGAGGAAATACGGGTCATTTCCTTTTCTTTCCTTCGCTGATAATCACAAGTCCTTAGTGACAGTTGTGAGAGAAAATCGTTGGCGTTAAGTGGAATTTACAGTTTGGTACCGATGGCTCGCAGCCTGTCTCTAATCGTGCACTCAGCAGCTTACGATAGCGCGTGGGTTTGTTCTTGACGACGAGTGTAATTCACCCATCTCTGTTAGAAAAAAAATCCTCACCGTATCCTCCTATAGTTTTGTTTATTACTGACAAGGATTTCGAATTCCAAGCATATCGCACTACACCTCAGTTCAATTTTTTTTTAAAAAAACCCAGTATAAATAACAAAGATTACGTTCAGTCTTTGAAATTATCTGTTTAACGATTGAGAAAAGGGATATGTAGCTGTTAAAATGTAATATAGGGATAACTGCCGTTGCATAGAATTAAAAAGGAAGTTGTAGATTTTTCATGACGAAATAGAAATGAATATGCATGAACATAATGAACATAATAATAACTTAAGGAAATCGAATGGCGTCACGCATGGTTGACTTGATATTATCTATGTGAAAACAATAGCAAAATTGAAATAATGCTAAAACTAAAAACTTGGAACTTTCTTAAAATAATTTATAATCTTTAAAAAGTCTACTGATAGAACTGATCAAAGATGAAATGAAACTAAGAGGAGGCTTTCGTAATTTTGTTTTGTTTTTTTGTAAAGTTTGGGCCGTTCCTTTATATTTTAAAACGTACCGAGTGTTACAATCTAAAAATGCGCTTTGGCTAACTAACCCTTGTTTTGATATTTCTAGGGCTTCAGTACAAAAATCGTGTTGTCATTCTGGCAGAAAGCAGTAGACCAGCAAACGCTAACAACTTAGACCTCCCTATTTCCGACACTTCACTCTTCTCGACTGTTGGTCAGGACCTCATTAAGAAACAAAGGCGGTAAACTTCTGGATGCGTGACTCCTATCATTATCAGTAAAGCATCGAATGAATTTCACGTATTATGAGCTAATTTCACCAGCATAGATCGACTGTTGCCACGAGGGCGATCCCTGTCCGAAAAGAATTCAAACCTTAAACGTAAGATAACATTGTAAAAGACTTATCAGTAAGAGACGGGAGGTGAGTTGTTACAGTACCAGTGATTCCTAATTAGACATGCAGATTAAGCTATAATCGACGAAATCTGTTTTGGTCTTTCACGACGTCGATTATGGCCTCGTCTGTACGTAAACGTGACGTCGATTGTGGCCTCGTCTACACGTAAACGTGACTTCGATTGTAGCCTCGTCTACACGTAAACGTGACGTCGATTGTGGCCTCGTCTACACGTAAACGTGACGTCGATTGTGGCCTCGTCTACACGTAAACGTGACGTCGATTGTGGCCTCGTCTGTACGTAAACGTGACGTCGATTGTGGCCTCGTCTACACGTAAACATGACGTCGATTATGGCCTCATCTATACGTAAAAACACGGTATTGATCATAGCGTCATTTATACATTTAATTAAGAGATACTAATGCTGTATCAACTCCCCATTATGACATTAGCCCTAGGTGTCGCTTATTTACATACAAAAACAAACAAACGAGGTCCTATATTTGGAAACAAAATTGATTAATATCTGTCTGTAAAGAGCACTCCTAATCCTCATATACGATAACGTGAGATCGGGGGGGGTGTTAGACGGGAATAAAACTGTTCTTTAGGACAGGTTGTGATCGCAACCTACTCATTTGTGAATAACCACAAAAATTGCTATGGTTATTTTCTACAGCCACAAAATCAGCGTATAATGCCACCCATTTTGCTGTGCAACCCCCCCTTTATTTTCATGCCAGTATTGTCCCCTTCTGCTTAAAAGTGAAAATACGCTCTGAGGCCTCGACTGAACTGCACGGACCTACTTCTGCCCATCCCGATCTTCTTGGAAGCTGGTGTCATCTTCACTACGTAACTGGCGAATGACTTAAAGTTTGGGGGGGGCTGTCTTAACAAATGGCTGCAAGACCCGATCACATCCTTTTTCGATAAACCAACGTTTGAATATCACGTGATCCGTCGTCGATTCCAGAGGCACCTCAAATATCTCGGTGGTTCCATGTTTCAAAATCTAACCGGACCCCGGTCGACTTCTTAGCAGCTTCGCTTACTACGTCAAAAAAGACGTCAAGACGTCGCCCTACACTTCACCTCCGTTTGCCTCTTCCTATGTACATATTATCACTGTCTGGTCTTTTGTACGCTCCCCCCCACTTCCTCCAACAGATCGCCACTTTGGTTACGAGATTAGCGACCGTGTGCTCACTCGCTGACAAATAACCATCATCCTAAATGAATTCAGAGCAAAGTCAACTTTACTGTCTGAAAATGTAAAACCAAGGAAACTCCAACCAGAATTGGACACCAACTCCGAACATGGCCCCAAGTCGAGGCTACTGTCTTGCCGCTACCCTGTTTGACGTCATTTCCGGACCGGACGTAGGTAAATAAAGTTGACGGACAGTCCACCACGTTCCTTTTAGAACGAATACAACTGTTGTTCCTCCCTCTCTCTCTCTGTACTGACGTCATATTCTCTCTCTCTCTCTGTACTGACGTCATCTCTTTCTCTCTGTACTGACGTCATCTCTCTCTCTCTCTCTCTGTACTGACCTCATCTCTCTCTCTCTCTCTTCACCTCTGTGTGTGTGTGAAAACACAAACGCAAAAATAAATTCGATGGTTCGTGCTGTTTGCACGCGTCGTACACTTTTGGACAGGCAGGTTACGCCTGTAATATGCCACCACCAACCATATTACTATTACAAAGTCCCGCCAGAGACAGGTTATCTAACAAAGGGATGGATGTCTGTTGATACTAGAAACGCCACTGCAGGCCGCCCTGTAAAACGCCTACAAGAAAGAAAAATAACGTGCCTGCATGAAGCTAAGAGGTAATTCGCCGTGCATCATTAAGATAAACGTAATACACTACTTGTAAAAGATGTCTGTATAAATCCATGAACAAAGGCATAAAATCTGATTCCCATGATTAGAACATACTCTAGGCTGGTACTTACTTTTTTTTAATTATTGCCAATTAGCCAGGCACAAAACAGATGGCGTAGGGGAGATAATTAATTTATCCTCTTTTTTTTTATTACAGCTTAATCTGGAAAAGAAAACCCTGATCAATACTGTGTGGATTTTACATCTTTTATACAGGACCATTACATGATATCCGCAAATAAACATTCGTTTATACTAAGAGGCGCTAAGAAACCCCCGTAATATTGATTTTGTCAATTTTTTAAAAAATAATATTGAGGATATATGATCAAATCAAATAATCTTAACAAATGGGTTGATTGTTTTGATAAATTCATTGGACATTTCAAAGCTGCCAACCCGACTGAGCCGAGCACGAAGTCCGCAGTTTTGCAGTCACCCGTACGGTTCTGGTAAAATGTCTAATGCACGCACTAGGTTAGTCCCTTATAGAAGCGCAGATGGGATGAGGGGACTGGCGGACGCCGAGAGAATCGGAGGCCGGGAATGCGGGCTGAACGCTATCACGGCGATCGTCCACGTGTGCGTACAATAGGGCTGGCTTCCGACCAACCACTATCTGGGTCGCCTCCCCTTTACAGGTGACGCAAGCGCCGCTGTCGGACAACAGAAGAAGTTAGTGGCAAAAAAACAAAAAGAACACTAAACTGTCGGCCGTCGTCTTTCCGAACGAGGTATTCGTCGTCAACGACATTAACACGGACAGACTGCTTCGTCACCAGCAACAAAATAAAGGGCTGGGAGGGGAGATGGAATGATGCCAAATTTTCTGATGAAATCAAAGTTTAGCGTAGATTTCACGAATGGATTCCCCGCAGAGGAACTGCGTCCTTAAGAGAGATCGATTTCCCGGCTTGATGGCGCGGATACGTTGATGAGAGTCAGGGATCACGATCGCCGAACTTTATTAGAGGGTTAAGAGAATCTAATGCCCCTCACAAGCAAATGGTGGGAACATTTGTTTTATAACTTGAATTATATCTACTGTAAGTATTCGTTCTAAACGCTGCGATTTTAGTTCGAAAGGGAAAAGTAACATCTGAGTGTCGTCTTAGTTTACTGGCTTCAGGGAAGCGAGATGCGATCGGTCTGGGCTTATAGAGAGAGCCCCGGGGGTGGAGCGAAGAAACGTTTATGAAGACATTATTTTAGCATTTAGTCATCTCGGCACTAGCAGCCGCCCCCATAGGACAAAGGTATTCCATAATCTACTTATAGTTTTGCTACTATTTTTAATATCGTAGATGTGTAATAGGGCCGAAATAATTCGGGCACTGCCGACACCACGTGTCTAGAGGCCTCAGTTATTCTGAAACTCGTCGAATCTCTCCTTAAATACCCAGAGTGTAAACTGGGTAAACCTAATAATTTATCTCCCCCCAACTCTCCCGATGATTAAAAACCCGGAAGCATTTAAGAGAATTCAGGTGGAATTCTTTCCAATAATTCAGTATCATCTTTAGCACCTAGATTCTCACCAGTGCTCAAATGTGGCCAAATCGACCTATTATAAGCAAATCTAAAAACGCTTTGGATTAGTACTCATCAATGGCTATGGTGCTGCCGACTATTGCGCTTAGAAGAAACTGTTCAGAAAGGCCGGTAACCCCGTGATTAAGGTTTAAATCCCAGATGGCTTTTTTTACTTCTTTATTTTAACCAGCCGGCTTCACTCCGGTCTCCTCCCACATCTAAAAAAGAAAGAAAAAAGGAGAAAGGTTCTACTAGAGTTTTCCGTGGTAGAGGCTCCGCGGGTAACCCTTGACCGACCGGCTGGCGTCTCGACCCTCTCTCTCCCCGGTCAGAAGCTGCCAACCGGACCCGGACAAGTCGCCCGGTCACCAGCGAGGAAGGTATTGTATTAACAGCGCCTCCCGTCCCCACGGTTCCTCTCCCCGCTGTTAATACGTCCTCAGACCCCACGAATGTCAGGACGGGGCCGGGGCGGGGAAGGGAAAAGATTCGCCGAGAAGAATTATTACTTAATATCTTTGTTCAGCGTGTTAGATAAGTCATTTGTCGCTTTCACCCCCCCCCCCCACACACACACCCCCCACCAATCAAGTTACGTATTCACCGAACATCTCTGCGTCTGGTGGTCCGAAACTTCCGTCTCGCGTTAAGTCTGCTCGATCTGTTAGGTGCTGGCCGATTGGTGGACCCGTTGGCGTCCTGTCGGCGCGGCTGGTGGTAAGTGGTTGTCTCTGATCTCCTCTGGTCGCTCTCTCAAAACCGGACAACACCAGCGCCACCAGCCGGTGAAGTCTCACTCCGTTTGCGTAGATGTATCTCTTGTCTCTTTTAATAATAAAAAAAACAACAACAACAAACACACCTTTATTCTGTCTATTTTATTGCGAGAAACGTTTCCGGACATATGTCGGATACACTTATTAACCGCTGACTTTAACCCTTGGCCGCGACTTTCAGCGCGTAATCTACAGCTAAATCTTGCGGTTGCTGAGGAAAAAATCCACGCCATCGTCCACTCCCGCGTACAGGGGAGAGGTTGGGAAAAGCAGGTTTTAAACAATACAGCGATGTCAGAAACAGTCAACGCTAACACATAGTTATTTAGTTTGGATACGCTCCCTTAAACAGATTTTATGAAACCGTAGAACGTCTCCTCCTCCCTCCAGACAATTACGCTTTCTCCGCCATTTTGCTAGCATTCGTTGTATAAATTTAAATCAAAGACAATAAAAGATTTTGTGGAACCACCCAGGGGACTTCATCACAGAAGTAACGAGTAACCTGCCGCTAACGCTTGGAAATGTCAAGTATGATTTGGGCTATTACTGCTATTTGGTTTCTTCTATTACTGTTTATAACTATTAAATCATTAAACCAATCGGATTTTCGAATTATCTGCGATAAACGAGACTATTTCCAGTATTTAGTATCTTAATGGCCTTTTAAAAGACAGATTGGGAGTTCACCTTTACAGTGGCTTTCATATTTATCATAAGTGCGTTTCATTTCCTAACCTTCCGCCTACTTTTTGGATCAGCCACTGATCACTTACCGAGTGAAGTGTCAGCAAATTAACTTTACGCAAAATTGTGGGGAGTAAAGGAATCTTAACATCTCGCGTAAATTAACCCCCTCCCAACGACCATCACGATTTCCATTTGTTTAGGAAAAAATAAAAATAAAAACACCAGCGGATAATTATTTGCAATTATCCAGCAAGCTGTGTCGCCAAGAAACCCGATTTATTTTGTGCAAAACAAATTAAGTTTTGTAATTTTGTATAAAAAATAGAGAGAGAGAGAGAGATGACGTCAGTACAGAGAGAGATGACGTCACTACGCAGAGAGATGACGTCAATACAGAGAGAGATGACGTCACTACGCAGAGAGATGACGTTAGTACACACAGAGAGAGAGAGAAAGAGAGGGGGAGAGAGAGAGAGATGACATCAGTACAGAGAGAGATGACGTCAATACAGAGAGAGAGATGACATTAGTACACAGAGAGACAGAGAGAGAGAGAGAGAGAGAGAGGAGTTTGCAAAAAAGAAAGCTGCTAGTCGTTGATTTATCTACAGGATAAGCCACTTGAAGACGACCCGAAGTCAGCTGCGGATCTTCTTCCCCAACTGCGCTGCTGACCTTCGATCTATACCTTCATATTCATTCTAATATAAGAGTGCATCTAATTAGTTACGAAACCTAGTCTATACACAGGTGTACGAGGATCAGAACGATCACGTGATTATACGCAATACAGTTGTCCCCCGGTATTCGCGGGGGTTACGTTCCTAGAGTACCAGCGAAGAGTGAAAAACCGCGAATATTGGACGTGGCCCATAAAAGTGCCCATAAACGTCAAAATATAACGTAACATATAATAAAAAATATAAGTAAATATATAATAATAATTTAATAAAAAATACAACACTCAGAGAAACACTCGAGATAGATGATGCTGGGCTGCATCTCCCTGAGACAGCACCTCGTGGGCAGCAGCCAATCAGCAGCGAGGAGAAATGAATAACGCTCTCCGATTGGCTACTTTCAAACCTCCAGCCAATAGCGTTTATTTTATATTGATATTTTGCTGAATTTACGTTAGTATTTATATTACAAAATTAGTAAATTATATTGTTATTAATAATTTAGCGTTAAAAAGCATGAAAAAATATATATTGCCACGAAAAAAAGCCATTAAAAAAATCGCGGAAGATATTTGCGATTCCGCGAATATGCGGGGGTTTCCACGAACAATTATTAGTTTAGGTTCTAAGGAAAATTCCGCGAATAACCGGGGGCCGCGAATGCCGAACCGCGATTACGCGGGGGGTCGACTGTACATGGTAATTGAAAGTCAGTTTTACTCGTGATGCATGACTGCGCTTTAGTCACAAAAATGTATAAAAGGACTTACTTTTATAACCAGTGGGTGTCAGACTTGTGTGCGCTTTTCGAAACAAGTTTCGGTGTATGCAGGAATTAATGCCACCCACACAGTAGTTTCTGTTTCAGTTTAAAATATTATTAAATATCGCATGTTTCGCTAGTATGAGAAGATGCATTTCGCATGTTTCTTTACCTGTTTCAAGTATTCTTTTTTTATCTCATAAATCATCAAGGATGACAAAACATAATTTCCAAAATTGCTGTCTTCATATAAGTATCAGATTACACTTGAGTGCCATTAAACTATTCGTATTTAGTGCCATCAGACTGAGTTGCGTACATATAAGTAACCATGGTCTTAGTTTATAACAGTTTGCATCTTTTACAGTTTAGGATGCGGAAGGCGTTTGGCATGTGTCAGTTTGCGGTGGATACGGTAAAAAAACACATCCTCATCTCTTTGTTTCGGCGCCAAATAAAGGGAACAGCAGATACCTCGTGAAGGCCCGGCGTAGATCCTTTTGCTAGCCCGTTGACAGAATATTAAAATGGTAATCGCAGAAAAAGTCAAACCGAGAACTCATCTATTTCCTGCATCTTTCTTTACCCGTTGTTCTTCTTCTTCTTGCTGCTCATCTTTAAATAACTATAATTTTGACAAATCGGTGAGACGGCCGATATTTACCGTTTTGCCTGATCGCAATGGAATCAAAGGAAGGGGTTGATTTATTCCGAACACAAGCAGGAATAATGAAGAAATAATTTCTCGCTGCCCCTCCCGTTTCCATTCCCAGTCCCCAGAATCTGTTGTTGTTGTTGTTGTTGTTGCCTTTTTTAAAAAACAAATAAAAAAAATTTTGATCCTCGCATAAGTAGGCGGCCGGGGCCTGGGGGGGGGACCCTCGTCAAGAATAGTCAGCAAATAGACATTGGAGGAAGAGGAGAATTTTAAAGTAAAGGTATGGCAGAAAAACTATTTAAAAATTAAATAGGAACTCTGTTGTTGGGCATTTTTGATACAGATAACTGAGCTAGAAACAAGACGCGTCGTTGATTCGTCCAGGTATCCAACTCGCCATGCAGACGCAATTTCCCCCCTAAGTAAATATGTTGGTTTATTGGCGAGTTCAGCATAGATCCATCCAGGTGTTTCCAAGTCTTTAGCTTTTGGAACGCGCCGAACGATTCACGTTTTTGACTGTTGCCATCCGCAGCGACTTCGCAAGGCTGACTGAAAGCTGTTTGGTCATGACTACCGTGACCCGGCAGCAAAGGTCTTAAGCGGCTCTGGAGAATGTGACCTCGCGAGTGATGCTCTCTCCACGGCCGATTTCACGGGTGGCCAGGAGATCTGATGATCTGCAGCGAGGCCATAAGCGTCCCGACGGTGTGACGACGCCGCTGCCGCTAGCGCACCTGTCCGAAACAACGTTCTTTAATCTTGGCGTCGTTGAGAGTGAGTGGACCCACTCTTCAAAGAGGAAGTGAGTGGAGTAAATGGCCAGAAAGAGTGACGAATCTATGGAGATCGGAAACCCGCGCCGAATCCGACTTGTCAGCCAATGGTAGGGAAACGGACGAGTGGGTCGTTAATCTGCCAGTGGATGCCGTTGGACTGTATGTTTGATTTTTCTTGTTTTGAGAAGAGCCTTAAGATCATTGTGGCGGCCAGCTTCAGACGCGAGAGAGCCGCACACCGTGTACTCCCGTCCCGATCCCTGCTTCCTTTGGCTTTGTCACCGAAAATGAAAAGGCGTCTACCGTGTTAATCAGCTGCTCTTCCATGTTACTTTCGTTCGAAGAAGATCGCTCTGGTTAGTTACAATCGCCACCTATTGTAGCTGTCCACGTTGGTTACATTCTTACCTCTCGACCATCGTTTCTCGAAGTGAGCCATGTTGCCCTTACATGTTTGGGAGCCACACGAATTTTCACTGTCAGGTGTAGAATTTCCTTTCTGGTAGTGTAAATATTAGCGCACTCTCAAACTAATTGACGATTAATAGCAGGCCCCTGTTCAGCTCCTTATGAGTTACCGTGAGTAAGATTGTTGTGGTAAGCTACAACCTCCCGGGATCTTGAATGGACCACGGTACATATGCATAAGGTGTATCGAAGTTTTGCGGGCGCCAATTACACATCATGGCACATCGCTCATTTTTTCTTATCTAGAAGGACCACGATGGTACAAGGGGCTTAAAGGGGGGAGGGGTAGGCCCAAAAAGTTTGAGAAACCCTGATATAGACGACGGCAACAAGGAAAGAGCGTCGACCAAATTAATCTTGGAACTCTGATCGAAGTGACACCGCTCGGGCCAGTCAGCTCCAATTACAACCCCTTCTGTGAAGTCGCACCGATTCTCCTCATTGGCACCGAACCACCCGGCCAAAGAGAAAATACAGTACTGCAAGCGGATCTCGGCACAAACCATCTCACCGCTCTGTCATGTTTTTTTTTTTTTTGTATCACCTCTTTGAATGCTATACGATTTTGTAGTTCTTTCTTTTACTGAAAGGCATAAAAAAAACCGCATTATTATTATTTTTCAATTTCTAAAGAATAGTATAGAGTAAATGTTATGATCAAATCAGACAATCTTAACAGGTGCTTTGACTATTTTGATCAATTCACTGGGCATTTTGAAGCTGCCAACTCGACAGAGCCGAGCACGAATTCCGTGGTTTTGCATCTACCTGTAGGATCTGCTGATGCACGTGTTTTGCGCGCACTAGGTCGGTTCCCTGTGCGATGAAGCGACTTACGGATGCTGAGAGGAGGTGAGGCTTGAGAACTCTGGCTGAATGTCAACATGGAGATCGTCAACGTTGCTCCGCAACATAACATTCGCCTACCGACGACGACTACCAGGGCGCATGCGCCATCGCAGATGGTGGCGCTAACATAGGAACCACCACTGAGAAAACTAAATCGTTTCCTGATGACTTGCAAAACTAGTTATTCGTCGCCGATGCCATTAACGTGGATCGTGTGTGTCTATAGGACTGAGTACAGTAGGCACAATTAAAGGTCAAATCAATACGAACAACCTTGGAGCCAAAGATGCTAAATAAGAAAATGAAAATAGCAGCTTTAATAGAGTTGGTCGTTTAATCGTATTAAAACGATATTAGCATAGGTAGTTTACGATGTATAGAGACTTTTACATTTCAGCACTATATACATTTATGGTGGGTTTATTATTTTTTTTCAATTTTGCGAGATATTCACGAGTCGTTGCTTATCCACGCACAGCAAGCGGTTCATCGCCTCTACCCTACGCGACTTTCAGAGATGACCCAGATCTGACCCCGAGTGCCAGCGCCTTACTACGCAGAGACGGTTTGTTATCGAGCAAAAACGGAATTCCGAACAGCAGATAAACGTCCGGGCATCGATAAATAAAAAAAAAAAAAAGGAGAGAGAGGCCGGAGGACCACGGACCGAGGAATACGGTAATTGCACGTCGGTGACTGCAGTACGTCGGTATCGTCCTGTTGCCTTTGAGGAGAGAAAATCGAAGGAAGGCGGTTGTGCGTTGTCTCTGTTTTCAAAAGAGCAAAGATATCCTCCTTCCCCCCTCCCTCCCACCAAGTGCAGTCCTGGGAGTTTACAGACAAAGCGACAAAAATAATTAGGTGGGCGCCAATGCGGTTTACTAAATTAGGCTGAATTCAGTGACAGGTGATTAATGTTCAGTAGGAAGGGGGCTGAAAATTTACAGGCTTTCTTATTCGTGAACCGTTAAATTGTAATATATAGCTTCGGAAATCAGCTCGGGGGAGGGGGGGTTAGGGTTAACACAAAGTTTTAATTGCGACGAAGGAATAATGTATTGTTTGGTAGCCGCTACTGTGCGAAGGCGAGACGAGGCTGGCAATAATGAAGCGAATTCTCAGGCAAAGAGAGAAAACCGAGAGATGACTAAATTTCGCTATCTAAGGCCGTGGTTATACTTAAGAAAAAGATGTCCGGTTATCGTTAGCAAAGATCGTCTTGGACTTCGCACGGGTTCCACATTATGGGAGTCGTTCTGCGCGAGTAGAATCCTTGTTAATTGGGGAAAACCTATTATCCGAACAAACCTGCGCCGCTGCCTGCTTTCAATGCCGATATATATATATATTATCTCCCCTTATTCTGGTCAAAGGTAACTACGACTATATATATATATATTATGTCCCCTTATTCTGGTCAAAGGTAACTACGACTATATATATATATATTATGTCCCCTTATTCTGGTCAAAGGTAACTACGACACAGTACCACGCGCCCTTCGTGTTATCCAACACAGAACGCACCACGTGTAAAAAAAACAAAATTTTTAAATGACGATAACCTTATTGAGTATTCCTCTCCCCATTCGGGAGCAAGGTGTGGCTCCACTCTCCCCATACGCTCGGTTCTCATTTTTCTCTTCAAGTAACGTGTTCCGTTCGCTAGGTCATCTTCAGCTCTACTACTTCACGAGGTCACTGGGCAGGTGACCAGGTGCCTGCGCTCTGGAACCTGCAAGCAGTAATAGCTCTGAAAGCTGAAACCATTTTACGAGAGTACAGAGCCGACGATAACTTCACGAGAAATCTGATCATTCTCCGCCGCAATTAGGGTCATTCGGCATGGCACCACCTAATTATGACGTCAGAACGCGCGTCGCTCACTACGGCTAACAATGGTAATAATAGCATTTGGAAATAAAGAACTATGCATGACTATGACGACTTCATCCCTCAAGGAACGTATACTCTGAGACGGATTTTTTTTCTTCATCAAAATAATTTTCCGGTTTGTATGACCCCCCCCCCCCGTCGTCGTCGTCGTCGTCGTCCCCAGTTTCTACGGTGTGAAATCTCTGTTTCCACGTGGCCCGCGGACCACATCGTCTGGGAGTCCACTTCTCCCTCCCCTCTCACAACCACCACGACTCTGGTGTGTCACGACCTGTCACCGACTGCATGAAACTCGCAAGCGGGGAGTCAAGAACAGTGATCTCGTGCCAACCAACTGTATTCCGTTGAATGGAAGGCTTCAATGCCCCTTTTATTCGCAAGATACGTACGACTGCTCTGTGCAGATATCGAGAGATTGCCAGATCTTTGTAGATCGTTGGCTCGGTGAATGTTGTTCGCATGAAACCGCATCCGTCCCGAGACCAAGGTATTCGACGGTCTGACAGCCACCCGGCCTATAAAAAATAAGTCTACCGTTAACAGACGCTGAGCGCAGCGATTTTATCGTAGACCTCTCGTTATACGGTTCTTCTTTCACGTTCCTACCTTCTTCAGATACTCATTCGTGTACCATCCATTTCCGAATAACCCCTACTAATTTTTGCCAGGTGCGATGGTTTTTGTTTCCGCTTCATCCCACATCTCTTGTTGCGGTAAGAGACGGCGTGAAGGATGAATTACTTCCCTTTCTTTGAAGAGAGGAAGGGGGGGTAACTATTTTGTATTCGTGTCCATTCCCACCAGAAGCCCAGAAAATTCCGACTAACTTAAAGCAGTCACATCCAGAAGGAATCATAACTTGAGAGCGAAATGAAGACAAACTGGTTATGTATTAATTATCGCTTGTAGATGCATATGTTCGTTTATAAAAATAAATATACGAATGTTGGAAATCCATACATGTTAAAAAAGAAAAGATATTTTCGAACTTTTATAATCCAAATATCTTTTTCATGCTTATTTTATTAGTGAGTTCCTAATTGTGGTCACTGGTGTTTTTATATAGATTCCAGCTCAAGTTAAAGGCCCCAGAAAAGAAATTCTTTGCCCCACAAAACACATTTCTGCTTCAAAAGAAATAGTTCAAGCCAACAAACAAATTTTCTGTGTCCCCCCCCTTTTTTTTTAGCAGATGAAGGGACGTGAGACAACGATTCGGGAGAATCTTTATCGCGCGACAGTAACAGATATAAATCCAAGTTTTTCCTTTAATTCTACCCCCCCCTTTCCAGCAGATACTGTTAATTAAAACCATTCCGTTAACACTTAAATTGGAATCCTTTTTGTTGTTGTTGTTGTTTTATTTTGAAGTTGTACCTTTAAATTAACCCTATGTACACAACATAGCTGATCCAAATACTCAATATCTGAAGTACCCGCCACAGGTAGAGTCCTAGGGACTGAGACGCACACAGCACCTTTCCTCGTTAATATGCAGCCACTTTGTAACGACAGATCTCCAGCTCCACGTGTTTTGTATTACTACTGTGTTTACTTAATAGCCAGTCCATTACGAATACTGGCTGGTGCTGCTACGTTGGGCCAGGTGGCATGCAGAATGTTTTTAAAAAATAATAACCTGCTTGTCAATAATTGATTGCTTGTTTTTTTAAAAAAAAATGTTTACATGTTTCCCATTAAAGCTGTTGTTAATATAGCGCTGGAAAAGGGGGAAGGTAAGCATCTACTTACGAAAAACCAACGATGTAATTTATAGTAAAGCGAACCTAGAAAATGTGACTATCAACTTTTTTGTAATCGTCTCCATTTGCAAATTAAAGAAACGATATTGAAATTACTGTCCACTGATATAAAGATCTTAGCGGGCGACCGCGTAGCTTTAAATTAAAAGACATTATATCCTAAAATGTTTTTGTTGATATTGTTGTTCTTGATATTTTTGTACGTTTAAAAGTTATGTTTCCACTAATATAAAAAAATTCCAAATAAGCGACCTTAGCGCTTTAATTCCAGAACGACAGGAAGTACGCCAGTGACATCTCCTAATATACACCGAAGTTCATTTCAGAAATAATAAAAAAATTTAAAATATTCTGGCTAGCGACGATGGCACTCATCGCAGCTTTAAAAATAAACGGTTTCGAACCAAACATGCGGAGACCCGCGTAGAAAGACTAAAGGAAAACACAGGCGGGTATGACGTTACAGCTTTAAATTACAAAGAAGCTGGGCACGACGGGCGAGCCGGAGAGAATCTTCATCAAGTCACGGTAAAAACCACTTACCAGGATGGATCTCACAAAATTCGAGCCGTCAGAATCACCACCGACATCGCTAATCGCCCCGCTCTGCGGATCCATGGAACAGGTTTAGCTTAGAACTTGTCTCCACCGGGTCCGGTAAACGAAGCACTGGAAACTAACTTCTCTCTCTTCTTCTTCTTCTTCACTCGGTAGCCTCCGGCGGCGCTTTCCAAATACAGGGGGGGGGAGGATAATGCGTGGTAGTCACGTGTGTAGCACAGGTATCGCGTATTCGCGATCGATTTCCAAGAAAACTTCAGCGACAGGTACAAGATAAAGATACGTTTAACCTCTCACTTTGTAACAGTTGAGGAAACAGAGGGCGGGATAGAGGATGGTGGATTGAAACTGCGCAGTTCTCGACTTTGCACGAAAGTTTAAAATTAAGAAAAAGGTGCGTTATTTTCTCTCTCTCTCTCTATTTTATCACGTATTTTAATTTCCGTAGAACACATCTTTGTTGCTGTTGTCGTTTTGTGGACAGTCTGATTATCTACGCAAATCCCGTCTCTTCGATTTCACCCGAGGTAGCAGATGCAATCAGGTTTGCAGATTTCTAGGGAACGAGAAATGCAATTAGTCACCAGTGATCTTTTCCTGTTGTCGCTTCGGTCTGTTATCTGCCGAGATGCGCCACCATACTACCAGCTTCTACTTTCAAGAAACAGAGATGCTGATGATGATGATGGTGATAATAATAACAATAGGAAAGAGATAATGGTATTAATAGTATTATATCTAATTATCTTGAAAAAATGTGCATACCCACTAATTCAAATATTTCGAGCGTAAAACTGGATTTTAGAAAGTTATATTTTAAATTATGAGCCTTCCATAGAAAAATGAAAACATTATCTGATTTTCCAATGGTTCATTGTTAAAGAAAATGTATTATTTCAACAGAAAATTTTTTAAAAAATACAAAAAAACACCCCTATTAAACAGCGTATCTGAATAAATGAACTATAACTTATGAAAGGTTCTTTTTTTTTTGTTATCACTTCGAACTATTTTGCATAATTACGGACCCAGCAAGATTTTCCTATGAATTTTTATTTAGTTCATATTGAAAGTGTGATGTTATCATGTTCATCCGATATCACTCCTTACGGTAATTTGAATAATAATTCATCTCACTGTGCTTTGTATAGATGTTGTTGAGCTTAATTACTGCTGACTGCTGTTGCTTTGTTTGGCAAATGCAAATAGAACTTGAAAACGAAATTCCATTTTTGACAAGGTGATCAATTATTGCCCTTCACAAGGACTGGTCCGCCTAACCGGAAATTGTCGCGGATGTCAGCGTTGCACGGGCTGATGGGAGGACAGACAATCAGAGAATGAAGTCAGATAGCCGAACTGTGAATTTTAAAGGGCCGAGAAGGAAAGAGAAAGGGCGGGTTGTTGACTAGAAGCTAGAGCAGCGAGCCTGTCTCTACCCGGCCGCGTTGTTAGTTAACTCGACCACGAGTTGAGCATCTCGGACCCTACCACCAGGGGACTGGGCTGACCGACCGAGTAGCGACTGAAAGTCCGACTTGTCACTAAGATGAGATGCTTTAGGTATCATCAAAACGGCGACAGCAAGTTAAAAAAAAAAAAGGGGTGGGGGAGAGATTCAGATAAATCGTGGATCCCATCTGGTCCCCTAACCTCCATTCGTTCCCTCACCGCACGTGACCGGCCTCGCAGAATAGGTGGGGCTCGGGGAACCGCCGAGAGACGATTTATCAGAAGTGACATTCCGTCACCTAGCTCTCACGTACATCATGCTGTACATAAACAAAGAATTAGAAACTAATTAGAATATACACAAATTTATCTCGCATTAGCAGAGTCGAAGAGTGGTGACGTAACAAGGACTCTGCAATAGCGCTGCTCGCGCACTTTTCCCGGATCTTGACTAAAAAGGAAACGAGAAATTACATAAAGGTAATCAAATTATCTAAGACATCTGAAAGGTTTTAGAATTTTAGAAAAGTTGTTTTTTTTTTTTTTTTTAATGACAGGGTTATTATGGTCTGGAATTTTATCTTATCAATCTCTAAGAGCAAGTGTATTAATCAGTTCCAGACCGGGACATTTTACATGATTTAATTAGATTGAGTTATTCGTATTCAGCAGGAGGTTGCTTCTAATGTACTTTGTCATCTTTAGTGCGGAAATATCGAATGCGTGATTGATATTATTACGAATTTCATAGAGAAAGAGATAAAGGAAGAGGAGAGAGAGAGAAAGAAAGGACGTCAACACACACACAGAGATGACTACGTGACGTCAGTGGAGAGAGAATGACGTCACTACAGAGAGAGAGAGAGAGAGAGATGAGACAGAATTCTGCAACAGCTTGGCAGAGATATTTTAATGTCTAACTTCTTACCTTGCTTTTTCCTTTGATTCGTTTTCCACTAGATAAAACTTTGGAATCGGGCATGACGCCACATTACAAAATTAGCTTCAACCGTCACCAAATTTTTCGGGACAGCAGATTTGCTAAAAATAGTAAAAACCCAACAAAGTTTTTTTCACTATAATAAAAATTCTTTTCAATAAACCTCATTTGCAGGAAATTAATCCAACTCCATTAACTTTTGTAATTTTTGGTTGCAAGTATTTGATATTTTTCTAAGTCTTTTAAATGTCTTCAGAATTCAATAATTATTCTGCAGGATATAAAAATGATTCCTTTTACGAATCATTCATCGTCTTTGGCTATATAATTCAGCTTCCTCCATATTTGGCCAGGTTTGAACTTACCCCCAGGCGTTCAATTTTTCCTTTGAAAGTTCTTCTCTATAGTCCCGACATTTAATTCTGCACGCATTCCCTATCAGTCGTTGTACTGACTATCTGTAAACTTTTGTATTGCTTGGTTGGATAAATTGGGTTCCGGGTCTGAAATTTTAATGTATTTCTGCAGGATCTAATAAAAATGATCTAATTTCTTCAATATTCTTTGTCATATAGTATGATTGGAACACGTCAGCTCCATCCACGCTGGCTGGCCATGTTATGACAATAAGAACGAATCCGCTGAGAAATTCACTTGTCTAAAACTGAATTTTAATCATAAAATCCCGACAAAATCTTAGACGTGCTGACGTCATTCCCTCTCTCTCTCTCTGTACTGACATCATCTCTCTATATACTGACGTCATATCGCTCTCTCTCTGTACTGACGTAATCTCTCTATATACTGACGTCATATCCCTCTCTCTCTCTGTACTGACATCATCATCTCTCTCTTTGTGCTGACGCCATATCCCTCTTTGTACTGACGTCATATCCCTCTCTCTCTGTACTGACGTAATCTCTCTATATACTGACGTCATATCCCTCTCTCTCTGTACTGACGTAATCTCTCTATATACTGACGTCATATCCCTCTCTCTCTGTACTGACATCTCTCTCTCTTTGTGCTGACGCCATATCCCTCTCAGTATTGACGTCATATCCCCGTCTCTCTCTGTACTGACGTAATCTCTTTCTATATTGACGTCATCTCTCTCTGTACTGACGTCATTTCTCTTTCTCCTCTCTTTTTTTTTATTTGTACCGGTTTGAATTAATTTTTTAAAAGATTATTCCTATTCATTTATTTATTGAAGTTACCTAAAATTTCTACCGATGAACGGAATAATGGCAATGGCGGGAAAGCAGCCGTGAGCTGTTTTGACCTGGTTGGTCACGTGGCATTTCGGCATTTTACCCGCTCTGCATACTAATGCCTAGATTAATAATAAATACACGTTTACTAAAAAACAAATTTTTTTTTTTGTCACAGGCCTAAAAAAACAAAGGTAACTGGTAGAATTTTTACCTATTAGAGTTTGGCTGCTTCATAAATGGCGTCGGCCTGATTAAACTGCTATTTAATTGTAACGTGCTCTATTACCAGCAGTCAAAGGAAGTATAGAAAAGCGGGAAAGCTGTACCGATTAATTCCAGGCTGCCAGAGCGCAACACGGCCATGGAACTCCTTAGTGGGCGGTGAATTTATCTCTGCTGTGACTCTTCAGTTCATTGTTAGGTCACTTACATGGTAAAAAACATAACGCACCTGGACCGGCTGACCATCTCGGGGATGAGTTTGGTTGTCAGCTTACACCGCCGCCCATAACACGTGGCCAGCCAGCACAAGGCCTCAACAGGTGAAGCAGCCTCGAGTTCGTATCCAAGAGATGAATCACTTCATGAAATGACGATGCATTGGTGGTTATAAGCGCACTCCGTCAAAAGCCTCAGCAACTTTTGTTCTGATCCATGTGCACGGAAGAAGAAGATGTAAGTTGGAGGCCATCAATGCGCAAGGAGTCTGCCAATAAACATGCTACACCAGGAAAAACGACGTTTGCAATATTCGCATCTGTAGACAGTGTGTGTGTGTGTTTGTGTATTCTTTATGATACCCATTCATTTTCACGTGCAAATCATGCAAGTTATATCCTGGTCGGTTCTATTAAAAGCCGGATGCGCTGTTGTTCTGTTCGTACAGGCCCGTGATGGAATATTCCAACCAAGACGACGTTCAGTCCTCATAGTGTCAGTACTGCCAACACCAGGGGGAGGCAACTAGCCTGTGGTCAGTTAGTTCTTCAGACATTAACTTTATTAAAGTTTGACTCTCACCAGTTAGTGGACCCGCCAGACACGACAGGAACTGTTTCCAGGCCTTGCAGGAAGAGTGGAGAAACATCCCATAATAGGTCTGCGACGGTCGGTGACGCCTGCGATAGATTATGGTGGCAGACACTCACGAGGGACCAGATTTAAAGCTATTCCGGGTTGCCATGGTCTGCTGAACTCAGCTGTGATTTTTTTCTTCATCTTTTTTTTTTTTTTTTTGAATGACCGTTGACTAGCAACGTTTACTGTAACACCTGTGCAGGTAAAAATAATTCTTTTGATGAGTGTAAACCTCGGTGATACATGGTTTTTGCCGTTTGTAAACAAGTATATAAAAAAAACCTTATATATTAATTCTATTCCTTTTTTGCTTTGTTTCAGTTCGCCTTAACCTTTGTAGAAGAGGGTAACTATGGCGTAATAACAAAATTTGTATTAATGGTTTTTTTTTTTTCTTTTTTTTAAAAAGGAAAAAGCAAGCGAGACTTTTTGCCGCTGTGCCACCACACGCAGTGGAGATAACTCTGGCGAGGAAGCGTAGTATCGCAGTTACCCGCCAGGGACCAACGGCCGCTGTGATTGACAACGGACTGAAAAAGTTAAGCCGTGAGATTTCGAGGAGAAATTAGTTCCATCGCTTTCGCCAACGGGAAAGACTTTTAAAAAAACAAAAACAACAACAACAACAAATGGATTCCCCCTCGGACTTCCCGCTTAAGCGTCGAGAGATGAGAATTAGGGCGCATCACGCTTCGTGTGAAGTCCTGGAAAGCCTACGAACGGAACTTAAAGATAATCGGTGCTATGCTGCACTCGAGGTCGTTGTTTTGAATTAATCCACAAGACGGGCTGATGTTAGAGACAATAAGGTGGTTTCCTTCCTCGAGGCAATACCCGACAGCAGAGTGTTAGAGGTGTGGATTAACCGGCTTTCCCCACCCAAACCGAGGCTACATCCCATTCTCTTTGAATATGCCTAAAACGAAGTCGATTATTTATCCAAGACCATTCTACAGAGAAAAAAAAGCGAAATCCTAATGAATAACATCATAATGCTGTCGTTGGTGGCATAGGGATTTGACGTCACCCCCCATCCTTAATTGTTAATTTTTAAATGCCTTGATTCTAATTACCGAAATGGATTCCGCGCCACTTTTAGTATCACAACTCACCAGGGCAGACCCCGCTGACGCGCGCATCTCTCCAGCGATGTACCCGACACTGGTCTGCCTCCCTCACCTCGCTCCGAACGTCGCTTGACACACAAAATATTACTCTGGCAGATTTAAAACGATACAAAATCTCCTACACACGGAAAGAACCAGTCGGCCTTTACTCGAGTAAAGTCCAGGTCGTTGGCTATTTTACCGTCTGGCAAGTTAGAGGTGTTGTTTTATCGTAAGTTTACATTCTCGGCTGCCCGCAACGAACTGGCTGCTTTTATGGTGCTAATTTGCATAATAATTTAAGGGACTACTAACGTTCAAACAAGCCGATCAGGTATCAGTGTTCTTCGTAATTCAATTTTAGCGGTAACATTATTTATTATAAATTATCATTTGCGACACTATAAGAAAATTGGGTTGGAGCTTGCACATCTTGGGGGGGTATGAAGTGTAGCCAGGTCGGTTCCACGTATGGCACGGTCTTCGTGAGTGAGGTTTATCCTACACCTGTGACCACCAGACTCTTTCTCTAAGGCAGGGGAGATGCGATTGATCCAGGTGCTGACAATGTGCAGTCAACCTCCGTGGCTTCCCTGTGGTGATGTTTACATTTGAAGACTGGCCACTATTCGGTGCAGTATCATCGCCTAAAATAACACATTTCAACAGAGAAGTCTTCCTAAGTTGAGTGCAGTTTTTTTAAGTGTCTAAAGATGCAAAATTATGTTTTTTTTTTACCATGTAAGTGGCCTAAAATCCGATTAATCAACTGTTGTCTGCCAGCTACATCGGAGTTCGTGATTGCAAATTTGTTTCATAAGTGAAGCTGTACAGATCTTCAGAATATTCATTCATTCACCATCCTCTAAAGACCTCTGAAGCAATCTGCTTAGTAGTAGTAGTAGTAGTCAGAAAGATTATCCTTTTTATTATGAAGGGTAAGATACAGATTAAGCGTGTGCTGGTGACTTAATTTCTTAAATCAACATTTGGACCAGATCCCAGTTCTTTATGCTGTGGACAGATCAAGACACCACGGAAACGCACGCGAGGCATCCAGGGGAAGCTATCGATTTCCGTTCGTTCTCATTTTCTCTTCTGGGGAGCACCGAGTGAAGTATTTACCGGTGCATCTCAGATGAGTAGCCGTCAAAACGACGGTTTTTGGAAATTTCCCCCTAGTTCCTGTCATGGTAAAGATCTTGCGGGGAGACCACCTTCCAATACTTTCTGATAGCGAAACCTAGAACCAAAGACCAGCGCTAAGTGAAGGTTTAAGTCACATCGAGATATCATCACATGTACAGGTCTATTTATATCATTAATCGCCCATAAGAATTACTTTGCTCTCAATCCACACCTCTATGCCGGTTTTATGGAATCTGCTAAGGTTATTGCTTAGTTTTTGGTGGACCGTAGGTTTGCTATGTAGAGCGGCTTTCCCGTTATACGTGTTAAAAGCTTTATCTACCTAATGGAAAAAATGTATTTGCCATTTTTACACCAGCACCCCCCACCCAGTGCTATCGATATTACCTATGATATCTGGTAGATCTTTAATTCGCCGAGTACCAATTTTGTTTGCTCCAGAGGGGAAGGTGGATCATCTGTTTATCCACCAGGTGTTCGCAGCCTCGCCATCAGAATACTTCCACGTGTTCCCTAATGGGGAAGTAACCCCGACTCGCCGGCGCAGTGAATAACCACCTACCTCTGCTGGGATGCGGGCTTCGATAAATGCAGCGGAGATTGTTTGTCTACGCGTCACAGCCCCTGGACACGAGGTGTCCGACGATTCCCGTTTAATGGCTGTAATCGAACTCCCGGACACCGTCCAGTAAGTGCTGCTTCAATTAGTCGATTGTTTTGTTCGGTAATTGACAAGTACATCAAGGAGCGGAAGCTGACTGGCACTCGCTTTTTTCGCGATGGGTTTTTTAAATTTTATTTCGTAGAGAGACATTTAGACCTGCCAATGTCGGGGGATCCGGCTGAAGAAGCGCCCACCATAGTTTCGGTTCGTCGAGCGGTGTCGAGAGGGCAAAGAATACGAGGTCTTCCTTGAATAGGTTAGCGGGAGAACGCTTCGTAGATAGTGCTGGCGGAGGTTGTCGTCAGTGCCATAATCGTGCTAATGCTCGAAGTGGGTGCCCGGTCTGGCCCGCCCTGTCTACACGGGGGCGAGCCACGTGGTACCTGCGTCTACGTCCGGTAGAGGAAGAATGCAGCTGGAATATTTATTAATTTTGAACAGATAATCGGCATCAATCTCATCTTTTTGGACTAGATTAAAGCTTTCTATATTAATTTCGTGCTTTATTATTATTATTATTATTATTATTATTATTATTATTATTATTATTATTATTATTATTATTATTAATTTCTTTTATACATAGCAGTTAGTCTAGTTGCCTGCAACCGTACAGCTACACGATGATAATGAGAGAAGCGTGAAACAATAACTTTATCGGCGTAAATAGGGAGGATAAAAACTAAGTGCTTTCCGTCACCGATAGACAGGCTTCCATCGGCTGACAGGAAGTAGCTCACACACTGTCAAATTGCATCGTATCAGCGCTGCTGTGACCTACCTGTTTCCAGGTGTCCAGAGATAGAGAGATAGATTTTGTCCGGAAGTAGCACAAAAACAAAATATAAGATGCACTTTTATCTCAATTTTATCCCTAACCTCTTCACAACACTAAAATCCTAATTTTAAATTATTCCTAGAGCCATAGCGCGAACCCAAAAAAACCCTGAACGAGTTTATTGTTTTAAGGGGGTGTCCCTGTACAGTCACAATAACTGATTGGTTCACAGATCGACCTACTAACTTCGATCAGTTGTAAAAGGCAGGGACAAAAACTACATTCGTTTATTGAGTCTCATTGGTCGCGCTTCAGTATTCTCCGGGGGGGGGGAGAGAGAAGAGATGGGGAGAGAGAGAGCTGGAGAGAGAGAGAGAGGGGAGAGAGAGATGAAGAGAGAGAGAGAGAGAGAGCTGGAGAGAGAGAGAGACAGAGAGAAGAGAGAAGAGAGAGAGAGAAAGAGAGCTGGAGAGAGAGAGAAGAGAGAGGGGAGAGAGAGAGGATGAGAAGAGAGAGAGAGGGAGAGATGGAAGAAGAGAGAGAGAGGGAGAGAGAGAGAGAGGGGAGCTCTCTAGAAGCTGGATAGAAGATGAGATGGAGATAGAGGAGAGGCTGAGTCTAAGCTGCTATTTTCTCTATCTATATCTCTCTCAGATGGTAGAGAGAGAGCGTCTTGGAGATCGGGCGGACTTGGAAGACTTTAGCTACTCTCTATCCCGCTCGGCGAGCTCTCTTCTCATCTCTCTAGAGCTCCTCTCTCTCTTGCGCATGACGATCTCCCTTGTCGCTCGGCTCTCTCTCTATCTTTCTCTCCTTCTACTTCTTTGCCTCCTCTCTCGCTTTCCTCGATCGCCACTTCTCTTTCTCTCTCTCCTCTTTTCTCTCTCTTTCTTCTTCTTCTCAGCTCGTCTCTCTCTCCCCTGCCTCTCTATCTCTCTCTCTCTCTCTCCCATCTCGCTCTTTTTCCTCTCTCGTCCTCTCTCTTTTCTCTCTCTCTCTTTTCCCCTCCTCCTTTCTTTCTCTCCCCCCCCCTCCCCTCTAATTTTTTTCCCCCCCCCCTCTTTTTTTTGCCCCTCCCCTCTCGTCGTCTTTCTTTTTTTTTCTCTGTCTCTTAGACCCTTGTTTTTATCGTTGGGTCACCTTAGCATCTAGTGGTTGAAGGGACTTGAAAGACCAGCCAACTACTACTCGCGTCGTGATCAATTGATGTAAAACTCTAAAGTAATACTTCTCCAGACGGAAATCCATCCTTTTAATCCGACGTTTACTGTCTTTCGTGTCTAGCATCACACAAACCCGACGGAAAGACGGTCTGTTCGGTTCTTGACGGCATACACTAAAGATAAACGAGTACATATCACCGCACTCGGTGGCGTCGCCACGGCGATCACTTGGCGTAATATCGGAATATCTCTTTCATAACAGGCAGATAAAACGCACCAGGTCCGTGTTACGTTTCAGCATCTCTTAGAATACTCGTAAAAGGGACCATTAAAACATACGCATATCCGCCGTTGATAATCTAGACGTTTCCACATATGCTGGGAAGTCCTAATTCAACATCTTAAAAATGTGTGTGTTCTTAGGAGACCTTTCTATTGATCACCATTTTGTCGTACGGCAGGCGGCAGGGCTTGGCTCAGGTGAGCGCCTAGGGTTCGAGTTGCCGACCTTCCGCAGCATAGTTTCCTCCTCCTCGATCTTCTGTACTGGTCCGCCTGCGTAGGGTTTTCCCGGACACCCAGGTTTCCTCTCCTCCCACTTCTGTAAAAGACGGAAGTTCTGCGGGAAGCTAACTCTTAACTGGCTCGCGCCTTGAGAACCGCTCAAGAAGTCCCCCTTAATCGTCCTCGGATAACTTGCCCATGGTCCGCGCTTTCCCTTTCTCGCTCCCTGCTACCGTAAGATCCCTCCGAGGTCTCTAGATCTGGACAGAGATTCGCAAGGGCAAAGAGTTAAGGCCTCGATCTGTACAGGGTGTTTGAAATCCTTTTTTTTTTTTTTTAACTGGGGGGCCAACAGAGAATTGAGACAAAGACCAATTCATAGTCTTACGGGTAGATTCCGCGGGGATATCTCCATGGTTTCTAAAAGACGTCTTCGGATTTGTGACGTATAAGTTACAACTGCGGTCTTAAACCAAAATTTGATCTCGGAAAATGGCCGAGAGATTATGGTCCGTGCTGGCTAGGTGACGAGGACAAGTTTATACCAGACAGTCTGCGAGTTCTAAGCAATGGAATTAATTTCCAAGTCTAGAATTGGCAGACGGTAATTTTTAAACTGCAAGGGAACCTGATCAGCAACCCAACCTCTCTCTCTTTCTCTGGGATGGACAAAAGAAAGAGACATTATTCAAGGTGCCTAATACAGAGCCGTGGGCTTCTCTTTCCTGCTAATTTATTTAACTGGATTTTCCTTAATACCATACATGCACTCGCCAGCTCTTGACCATTATAAGTGTAACACTTTAGTAGGTCCACTGAGGTCAAGTAGTTACATACAGCTCACATTCGTTGTCTTTTGCCCCGACCGGTGATGTAACAGGGATTCGGAACGCTAGACGGACAGTTAAAACCCTGACCTAACTGACTTTCCGAAAGTTCCTAATAGAGACTCCTCATTTCTGTAAGAATAAACTATACTAGCCGTTTAATCAAACCGCTGAGGGAAGCGACTCTATAGGTTTCAACCACAACAACAGCGCCACTTATTCGGCTTACAGTGACATTTTCCTTCAAGCACAGTTGGAAAGCCATTATAGCCTATCCTTGGTTCCAAGGATAATAATGCTGTCCGCCAGTATTTTTTATAAGTTTGTATTTGGTAACCGATCTTAAAATCATACTACAGGTATTAAATTAGAACTTGGTAGACCCAGCATGTACTGCTTGTTCCATTCATTCTAAAAATTCAAGAGAATATCTGCCAAACTATTTTCAAAAAATTCGTTAATTTTTAAATAAAGAGGACATATCTGAGAGGTGGATGAATCAAGGTCTCACGTCTGATACAAAGGCACCACAGTTTTTAATTTCGCTTTATCTTCCAGTTGACCGTTCTAAGCTACCTGCATTTCTAAAAATCCGCGTTTGTTTATATAATTACCTATGCCGTAAAAAGAACTAAATAAGAGAATAGCTATACTAAAGATTAATCAAGCCACGTTCACTTGATTTTTACTAATATTAAATTAGCACGAAATTAATAATTAAATTAAATAAGGCTGAAATTAAAATGAATACAGAAGTTATTACTATTAAAAAAAGACCATAACTATTGAGAATAGTGGACTCTGAGTGTCCGGTAAGGCACTGATTAGTTAGGCTGCCAAAATGGAGCCGGCCTAGGTTCGAACCCCCGTAGATGTGTCTCCTTGGTTTAGCTTACCTCCCTGACACGGCGTCTTCATTACCTCGCCAGTTTTATCCGGTATCTTCGGTATTCTTTTACACCTGGAAAATCAAAGAGATTCTCCGCCTCTGCTTCCATTCACCTTTATTTGCTCTGCGCTCTCTCTTTGTTTGTTTTTTTTTTTTCACCTGCGCTTCGCCGGTTGTTCATGGTTGACTGGTCGAGGCGAGCGAAATCCGGCACGTGGTTTAAATTCCCTTTCCCATCTATTGCTACAGGAAAAGGAAAAGAAAAACAAGCACGAACCGTTCTTTGCCGGTGATGTGAAAGTCATCAACTCCGAGCTGCTGGTCTCGGAGTCTCCCCGTCGACCGCGAGAAGAGCGGTCGAGCCGCCTTGACCTTGACGACTTCGGGGGTTTCCGTCTGATCGCTCGACCGGAAGTCGCAGTCTCGGAGACGGCCGATCGGAGCTAAGATCGATGACCGCCCCGCTCTCGACTATCAGCTCTAAATAAAAGATTTTTTTTTAATTTTTAATTAAAAAAAAAAAAGTTTCGTTCTTAATTCTTCTGAAGCCGAAAAAAAAACAAACAAAAACAACCAAACCAAACACAAAGCTGAGAGAGTCGACGAACGCTTGAAGTACCAATTCACGCGGAGTACCCTCCCTTTATTAACCCCCGCCCGCCCGGCCTTTCTTTTGTTAAGATTAGTTTTCTCCAGCAAGAAAGAGAAATTCTTTTATTTCTTTCATGTTTTCGAACGTATTATCTTTGGTAGAACCATTAAAGGCGTAGGCACGGAGTTTCTCCTGTGAGAGATTCACGAGACGGGCGCCGGACGAAGCAGTTGGTCGTTATGTATTAACCAGGCCGTGTTTAAACCGGGTCTTCATTCCTCAGCACTCATGGCGCCGATCGTTCGAGAGCCGGAGACCGTCTACCGTCCCCCCCCCGGGACGGATGGAACCACGG